>CM061138.1:108382901-108513675 GCA_030789695.1 Scilla litardierei
ACGCCACCCTTAGGCGTTTGGCCGCCGAGAAGCGAAGAAGAGAGGATCCTGAAGCCATGGAGGAGAACACCCCGCCTCGCAAGTCCCTGTTGGAGTACTCGATGCCATCTATCGAGTCCACTTCTGCCATCCGTCCTCCAGCTATTACGGCCCAAAGCTTCGAGCTAAAGCCGTCTTTGGTGACATGGATCCAACAGGATCAGTTTTCAGGTGCACCCATGGATAGCCTGATCGAGCATCTAGACTCCTTCTTGGAGAAATGTGACACCTTCCGGATTAACGGTGTCACAACTGAGGCGATCTGACTGAAGCTGTTCCCTTCTCCTTGCGAGACAAGGCCAAGCTGTGGCTTAGGGGGAAGGACCCAAATACATTCAACACCTGGGAGAAGCTCTCCAATGCTTTCCTGACAAAGTTCTTTCCTCCGGGGAAGACCATGAAGCTGAGGAGCGAGATCTCCTCCTTCTCCCAGGCCAGCCACGAGTCCTTGCATGAGGCTTGGACAAGATATAAGGAGATGCAGAGAAGATGTCCCCACCATGAGCTCCCCAAATGACAGATTATAAATCTGTTTTATAATGGGCTGAGGGACGATTTGAAGTCTTCCATGGACGCCGCGGCTGGAGGGTCCTTCATGTCAAGAAGCGAAGAAGATACCAGGCAAATTTTGGAAAATATGGCATCCAACAATGAACGATGGTGTGACGAGAGAGCCACACCAAGGTCTGGGGGCATCCATAGAGTGGAAGACGTCGACAAATTGTCAAGAAAATTTGACTTGCTATCGACCCAGATCTCCGCATTGATGGTAGGCGCCGGTGGCGCCGGTACACAACAGATTGCTGCGATAGAATCCGAAGTTTTTGGGGAATTCGACGGTGGTGACGTCTCACCACCGTTGGATCAGGCGAGCGCATTGTTTTACAATCCTATGGAGAATGTGCCATTTCCACCACAGACCAACTCAAACCCGGCCTACTCTCCCAACAACCGGAATCATCCGAACCTTAGTTACCGGGCACCCTACCAACAACCGGCTCAGCAACAACAGCAGATATATCAGCCGGCTAGGCCCCAACAGCAGTTTCAGTAGCAGCAATATCAGCAACAACCTCCACCACAGTATCAACAATATGCCCCTAGGAATCAGCAGCCTGCCCAGCAGCAATACGGCCAACAGAGGGCCATTTCTCCGGT
Source organism: Scilla litardierei (assembly GCA_030789695.1). NCBI lineage: Eukaryota > Viridiplantae > Streptophyta > Magnoliopsida > Asparagales > Asparagaceae > Scilla > Scilla litardierei. Next base: position 108,384,099 of record CM061138.1, read on the forward strand.
TGAGTCCCTCTTGACTCAATACATAGCCAACCAGGAGAAAATCAATCTGAAGCTGGAGATGGGACAAAGAGTACTCATAGATCAGGTGACCCAGCTGGGGTTGCAAGTGGAGAACCTGCAAAGACCTCAGAATTTATTACCGCCACAACCTGAGGTGAATCCTAGGGGGTAAATCGGACCTTGGCACTCACACATGAACATGAAAACGTGTCCGCCATCGTCTTGAGGAGCGGGACACAAATTCCTACTAGAGCGCCGCCCAAAGAACCGGAAGCACCACTGGCCGTCGAGTGGCCAATTGAAAAAGCTAATGACGACGGTGCCCCGTCGCCAAAAATTGTGGCTCCGGAGGGAACCCCCGAAGAAGAGAAGAAGAAAGAGGAAGGGAATTTGAAGGTATTCAAGCCCTTTGTGCCTTTCCCACAACGGCTCGCCAAAGCCAAAATCGATGAGAAGTATGGCAAATTCTTTGCCATGGTGAAAGATATGAGTTTGCAAATCCCCTTCCTCGAGGCCATAGAGACGATCCCCTCCTATGCTAAATTCTTGAAAGACTTGGTGACACGGGGATCTAGAAAAGAAAAGGTCGTGTTAACGGCGGAGTGCAGCGCACTCATTCAGCACGCAAATCCGCCCAAGCTCAAGGATCCAGGAAGTTTCTCCATCCCTTGCTCTATCGGGGAAGTGCAAATCCATAGGGCGCTCGTCGATCTTGGTGCGAGCGTCAGTTTAATGTCCCTATCGTTGTACAAGAGAATATGGATGGGAGACTTAGAGCCCACCGGCATGACATTACAGCTTGCTGACCGTTCGGTCAAGTATCCGGTGGGAGTAGTGGACGACCTCCCAGTCGATGTGAAAGGGGTGCATGTTCCAGTCGATTTTGTGGTGATGGACATGCCGGAAGACAAGCATACCCTAATTATTCTTGGACGACCCTTTATGGCAACCGTCGGAGTGTTGATAGACGTACAGAACGAGAAGCTTTCCCTGAATGTGGGCCAAGAAATTGTCGAATTTGACTTGGGCTTTTCGATGAAACATCCGAACCCCCCGGACGATCCTAGTATCAATGTGTTGGAGAATGAAGAAGAAAGAGCTATTGAAACGAGTGCATGGGAAGTGCTCTCGAGGAATCCCCCCGATAGCTTGGGGGACCTTGGAGAGCAAGTTAGCTCCCCTAAGAATGGAGTGTCTAATGAGGCGGTCGCGTGACATGTGATCCCTCCCAGATTCCCTAAGTCTCCTCCCACGAGGAGAAAAGGAAAAGAACCCATGGACCTCACTGGCGATGAGGTCCGGATCCTGAAAAAGATGGCGGTGGACGCCAATTTGAGGGAGAAGCCCCCGGATCCTGTGAACAAAGGGAGGGTAGTCGAGCAAATCTTTTTACAGCCGCCGACTACACCAATAGCCACAACTTCTGGAGCTGAAGAGATGCCGGATTTTGGGCATCACCCGTATCACCCACCATGAAAATCATCAACGGGCGTCGAGCTAAACGACGTTAAACAAAAGCGCTTGATGGGAGGCAACCCATGTTCTAAACTTTTGCTTCGCTTTTTAGGACTTTTTTCTACTTTATTTTTATCTATTTTTGTTATTAAATCCAGCCGAAACAGCTTCCGTGAAGGAACTTAGGCGATTTTTGGGGTTTTGCAGAAAACAAGGCCTCAACCGACCGGGTGATAACTCACCCGATCGGTTGGGATGTATCAACTAACAGCCGTGTCTGTCACAAAATGAACCGACCGGGGGAAGAAAGAAGTGACCGGGTGAGCAGACCGGGTGACCTGGGAGGACTCTCGGGAAAATTTCAGTATTAACAAACCGACCGGGTGATAATATGCCAGACCGGTTGAGGGACCGGGTGAAAAACTCAGAGTTCTCGGGTAAGTGTATGGAGCGGCGAACCGATCGGTTGAGTTCTCAACCGATCGGGTCGCCTGTAGCGCTTCTTCAGCAACAAATTTTCGACCTAATGTCAACTGATCGGTGAAAACTCACCCGACCGGGTCGACTTAAAACCTATAAATAACCCCTCCGACCACTCGCTCACAAACCCTCGCCCGATCCCCTCTACTCGCCGTCGTTTCGTCTCCTCCAGCCACCCGACTGCAAAAATCTCTCTCCCACAACCTCAAACCCTCCATCAATCTCTCTCTCCACCTCCCCCTTGTATTTCTTCATCTCTTCCTCTCTCCCCCTCTCCTATTTCCTAATTTTCTAGCCCTAATTCCCAACACCCACCCCCACCTTCGAATTTTTTTGTTGAAGAAGAGTGCCGCGGCTCCACATTTCCCTAATTGCACGGCATTGGGTCATCTACAAGCAGGGAGCTCTATTTGCTACGGGGTAACTTCGTTCCACTTCTCGAATTTCGATTTTACCCAACTATTTGATTTGCTTGGTTTTCGGGTGTGTGCACTTTAATACTATTTTGAACCCATTTGCATCGTCCACACACACATGGCCCGAGAGATGGATAAAGGAAAATGTATCTTGCATGAGGAGGACCGTCTCGTAAGAGACGGAAACAAACACGTCCTCCTCATCGCACACGTGAGCTGACACTTGCCCCTCCCCCGCCTATCATTCCCCCTGTGGACCCCATGTTGGGCCCGCATGGATACATATTTAGGAACCAGGACCAGAAAGACTTCTACCACAGACTTGACACTCGGGGGCATTTATCAACCAAGTTTGCCCACTCCCAATCACTCGTCGACCTCGGTGTATTCACCGAGGTCGAGACTCTTTTTGCTAATCTAGGTTGGTTAGCCTTCCTTAATGCCTCTGCGGTATCTTACCCGTCACTCACCCTAGAATTCCTTTCCTCCATCGTTTATGAGTCGGGGTCGACCGTCACTTTTCGGGTGCGTAACCAAACCATTCACACAAACCTAGACACCATCTGCGATATATTTGGTTTCCCTATTGTAGGGAATGACGCTATCTGTCACTACGGATATCCCCCGGAATTTGACGTCGATAATTTCTGGTTCCGCCTCACCATACTCCGCCGCTATCCCCGGGGGATGGCCAAGGCCTCCTCCATCATCCATCCCATATTTCGTCTGGCCCATAGGATCATATCATCTGCATTTTTCCCACAGGATGAGTCAGGCACCGTGACTATCCCCGATCTTTTTATTCTCTGGGCCATGACTTTCCCCTTTGTTCGTGATGATGATGGAGTTAGTTTCAGGGCTCCGGTTGTCCCTGTCCATGCTGGCGATTGGCTTGTTTACAAGCTTCTCGAGATTAGCAGGGCCGGGAAGGGCAAAATCTGCTGTGGGGGCATTATCACTATCATTGTTTCTTACCCCCCCGTTCAATATCCTTATCCCCCGTGGTCTTCCTATCGCCGCAGGACCCTCACGTCTAGATCTTGACGTCCTGTGGCACATTCACATGATTAAGCCCCGCCCTGACGGTCGTTTCGAATTCAATTACTGCCATCCCCTCGCCCCTACACTATTCTCCCCAACCCCATTCGCATGACTGTGGCTATCGTGGCGGATTGGACTTTTCCGCCCGACCCTGAGTTCTTTGAGGGGTTGCACCTTCCTTTCCTTCCCCCTGACGCACGTAGACCTCCTTCCCCTGCCGCCCACTTAGGCGAGCAGGATATTCCTGCGTCTCGGGGAGATATGGGGGCTGGCCCGAGTCGTCCTATTTCTGTTCCGGGCCCCATCACTTTTGAGCACCTCTTAGCGGCCATTTCTGGCCTTGTCTCCTGTGCCGGCATGACCACCGCCGCCGACACCACTTCCACCTTACCTGTTGGCACCACTTCTGCCTCACGTCAGTCCACATCCTTTGGTCATCGCCAGGTCTCTGCCCGTCTTGGTCTTGAAAGGGAGGACGTTGCCCTCCGTGATCTCGCCATGTCCTCTGCCTCCTCGGACCCATCACCGTCCTCCTTTCTCACTCACCCACGTTTCCTCGCACTTGAGAGGAACGTGGCCGCCATTCTTCGCCTTCTCACTCACATCCACGGTCCACCTCCACCTTCACCACCTCGACGATCTTCTCCTCCACCCTCCCACACATCCCCACATCCATCACCTCCCCCACCACATTCTTCTCCTCCCTCATCTATTCCCATCCCGGTATCCACTTCCCCCCTCCCGACCACTTCCATCGCACCCAAACTACCTCCTCCGTCCTCCTCCATCACTTCATATGTGCGTCGGAGGAAATTGCCGATGCGCTCCAAATCTCTCCCACCACCACCGACTACCGTCACCATCACATCTTCTCCCCCCATTTCTATTCCTTTCACCACCGCCTTGATCACCGTCCTACCACCACCACCCACCTCTACTGACACTCCTCCCATCGTTCACACCACCGCTGCACCTATTCCTCCACCTCTCTCCCCACTTCTCCACACACCCCCAGCCTCCCCCGACCACCCAGCCACACCCTCTTCCGAGGAGGGCGAGGATTCGCCTTCTCCTGATTTTTGATTGCACTTTGTTTGTTTTTTTACTCCCCCTTGCATATTTCTGCATTTCACGATCACATTTTATTTGCTAGCACTGTCATGTCTAGCTTGGGGGACGTCTATTTTGGTGTGTTGTCGTGTTTTGTTTTTTTCTTATTTTTGTGTGTGTGCTTGTTTTTCCCCTTTTGAGTGTCGTGTCGTGTGGTTTTATTTCTATTTTCGTGTCGTGTGGTTTGATTTTGATTTTTCTTTATTTTCAGTTTCATCTCTGTGTTTTCCTCGTTTTCATTTCTTTTTGTGTCGGTGCGTATTCCCCCACATCTTCATTGCCCTCTCGTACTCACTCATATTGCATTGAGGGCAATGCAAGCTTCAGCTTGGGGGAGTCGCACTGTGTGCGCCATTTGAGTCTTTCTTTTTCATTTTTGTGTCGTTTTCATCGTGTTTTTATTTTTTATTTTTTCTCTTCTCTTCTTTTTATCTCTTTCTCCTAGAGATGAACCCTATGATGAATCGCCACAAAATCACACACACCTAGGATGGCATCGATAATCACATTCACTAACCCTAGGATTTCGAGTTCTCTTGCATTTCACGCATCGTGGGTCCTCTTAGTTTTTGTGAGTTGTGTGTCGTGCCTATCTGTTTGGTGTGCTTCTACTTTGTTATTTTACTTTATATACCTGTCCAGGAATGACCCCTAGATTATCATGCTTCGATTTGAATATGCGGTATTTATTTCCCCTGTCTACTTCTGCATGCTATATATATATCGTGTACTTCATTTCGCATGTGTCGAGATTCCACAATTAAGGACTAGGATAACCCATTTAGCACATGCTCTATTTAGCAAGAATAGTTTCCTTTGCCCAAGTGTTTAGATTCCGACTTCTTTTTTGTTTTACTTGGTGCAAATCCCCTCGTCGTGTACCGTGCTCCCACTTGGGAGAGTACACATGTGTATAGCCAAAAAACCCAAAAATTCAAAAAAAAGAGAAAAGAAAGGAAAAACCCAAAAAGAAAAGAAAAGAAAAATTTTGTATAGCCAAAAAGCCAAAAAAAATACAAATGCCCAAAACCCAAAAAAAATTCCAGTGTGAATATTTTTTCCTACTTACCGAGAATAAAGGGAAGGCGAGAATTTGCACCGAGTGTTCTACTCCACATCATCTCAACCCACATTGTTTTCGAAAACACTTGGCTTAGGAACTTTTTAGCTAGTATCTAGGTTATAGTGGTGTGATTTCCTTAACCCTAGTTGTGGAGTCCCCGATGCATGATACGCTTCTATTCTTATACTCTTCTCATGCATGCTTGAACTAATATTCACCGCAATTTCAAATTCGAATCGGTATTTGGGTCGTTTCCTGGGTCTGTGTATATTGAGCTTTATTGCACATCGTAGATAGCGACCCCGACTGCAAGCGCACGACCACACTCACTCGCGCTTCACCGTGTGGGCCCACGGCACTTATTTGGACTCGTATTTCTAGGTTTAGTGATGTGATTTGGCGTTTGCTTGCTTGGTGTGTCGTTTTTGATTTTGTTGGCTCTGACGGACGATCTAGGATATAGAGTTATCTTTTTCTCTCTTTCTCTCTATTTTTCCCCTCCGAGCTCCAACTCTCACTCGTCTTCCTCGAGGACGAGGAAGAGTTCAGCTTGGGGGATTTTGACGTGCGTTTATATTTCACATATTTACGCGTGTTTTCTTCCATGTTTTTCCATATTTACCGCCGTCTTTTATTTGTTTTCTCGTGTTTTCTTGTATTTTCTTGTTTTCTTTCACTTTTTCGTATTTTCCGTGTTTTGCAGGAGTTTACTGGCATTTGAGACGTAAAATGATGATATCATGTATCCCCGGAGCAACGGGAGGAGTCACGCGTGATCCAGGGGGTCAAACGACGAAGATTACATCTTTCAGCCCCTCACCCGGTCGGTTGGTCATCTCCAACCGATCGGGTGATGCACGCGTGCACCACCCGGACGCAGCTTGGAGCCCCCGAGAAGTCACCCGGTCGGTTCAGTGACCGGGTCAAAAGCTCAAAGTCTCTGGAATTCGGAGCTCAATTTCCAACCGATCGGGTGACCTTCACCCGATCGGTTCACCTATAGCTGAATTTCAACGGCCAAGACTCGAAGCTCCAACCGGTCTCCTCACCCGGCCCGCACCAAGATCCAACCGGTCGGCACCAAGATCCAACCGACCGCACCAAGATCCAACCGACCGGTTCATACTGACCGGGTGAAACCCCCGCATCGCGCTGTAATTTTGTGAAGCAGCTCACCCGACCGGTTGACTTGTCAACCGATCGGGTGATGTCGTTTTCTATAAATAGAACCCTAGGTTTCCCAGATTCGGGAGTTGGTTATTTTTTACTGTTTTCTTCATTTTGTGACCGATGTAATTTTCCTGTTTTTGTAAGTTTTCGGATCTTTGTAAAACTTTAGTATTATCTTAATTGCTCTACTACCTTCGCATTCCTATCGTCTGATTATGATTTTAACGGTTCATTTTCATTTAGATCGCTTTTTAATGAATATTTGTGAGTAGTTTCCAAATCTGAGATTTTGGCGGAAACCCCTTCGGGGGCTCTTCCCGATGCATCCATAAGGTTAGGAAATCGATAGGGATTAGGAATCTAACGGTTACGCGGGGTGTTTTATTGTCATCGACGGGAAAAAGACCGCCTTTGACTGTTGGGCCAAGGGGGAATAAACTTGGCGGTTGACTCCCTAGCCATAGCTCACGCCCTTAGCGTAGACGCCGAATCCTAGCGCGCGGGAGCGGCAGGATGAGACGTTGGGAGTTATCGTTGCGAGCTTAGTGCTCCCAGAATCGATCAGTGTTAATGGACACGGGAGTGCCCACTGATAGAACCCGGGAAGTCCGGTGTATTATCCTGGGCACCGACAGGAATATCGGGCCCATGGGATGCCGGTACCACTTTCAGAGGCAACGTCTCACCATTAGACCCTAATTCCGATCGCCATCCTACCCGTAGGCCGTATCGGCGAGAGTCACTCGTTGGAGTGGAAACCAAAGTCCCGGGTTTATTTTATTATTGTTCATACCTTACATTCCTTTACCGTGACAACCCATCAACCGATCCGGGCTAGCTCGCCCACGGGGTGATTTCGGTCCTCCTTGACACAAGCACATCCTAGCCTCCCTGTGTTTGACCCCCAAGCCACACTACAACACCGTGCGCTTGCGGTTACAAATATCTAAACCCTCACGCGGGTCCCCCGGCCATTTGCGGCTCGCAAACCGGGGGCACGTCAATGGCATAGGGTTATGCCCGCATAACGGGTGCCTAGCCGGATCAAGTAGTACAAGTAATGTAGCGTGTGCTACGAATACAACATTCAACATGGATAGCATGGCATGCACAGATAATTCACGTACCATTAATTGAAATTAAACATGGCATGTTAGTATGAATGCAACATGATAAAATGGCGGATCTAGCTTCATTGTCAAGCTAGATCCATGGGGCATCTAGAAAGCTATCATTTCACTGCCAAGTCTCTTTTATGCCTACAACAAGCAGGGCCTAAAGCATGTCCGAAAACCCTAAGTGGCAAGTTTCACTTGCCTAGCACCGAGGATGACGATCAACGAGGCACGTCACAAAATGTTAGACTACAGAGGATGGGATCGTTGCCATGGCAAAACAATATTAGAACAACATCCAACCTAGTTTTATTAGGGTTTAACAAAAAATCGCAAAATGGGTTAAGAGAATATTTAAAGGATCGATTCACTACCGTAACGGAGCAGAAGAACGATACCGAGCAAACACGGCAACGGAAGAACGATCCGGAGAAATACGGCTCAGATCTGGAAATGGGGAGAAAATCTGGAGAAATGGGATTTTGGGGGTTTCCGATGGCCTAAAGCATGAAGGCCGGCCTAAATGGAGAGGGAGAGGGGCTCCGGGGATGAAGAAATGGCATGGGGAGTGTTGGGGAAGATCAAAGCTCCAAGGGGGAGGGAAAACGGCCAAGAGAAGTGAAGGAAAGAAAAGAAAACGATTGAGGGGTTTAAATAGGATTCGTGCGGCGGCTGGGCAAACCCTAGGTTTACGACAGCGGTTAGTCGGTCAAAGAAGAGTGGTTGACCGACTAGTTTAAGAACTAGTCGGTCGGTCGACCAACTGTGACCGACTAACACCAAACAGTAACTTAGGTCGTCAAAATGGTCAATGAATTAGTCGGTTAAAGAACAATGGCTGACCGACTAGTTTGCAACCTAGTCGGTCGAAAAACGTTCTTAGACCGACTAACGATAAATAGTAACTTAGGTGAAATTTATCAAAGGAACTAGTCGGTCTGACCATCTAACGTGCACGGAAAGGAACTAGTCGGACTAACGATCTAGTCGGTTGGTTCCCCTTATTGAACCAACTAACGTGCACGGAAAGTCTCGAATCGAAGTGCGAAGTTCTAGGAAGATTTCTACGGCTTCTAAGATCAACCTATCCCTAAGATATGAGCGATATGAAGCTCGTCACGAATGACTTACTCCAAAACCCAACGATCTAAGGAAAAAGCTAGAAAATCACAACGAAAGGAACGAAAACGAAAGCTACGGAGACGGAAACCACACATAAGGAGAAAATCCTCCAAAACATATATATAATATAGATAATCCAAATACATGAAAACCAGTCGTTACATCCTCCCCAACTTAAGAAAAATTCCGTCCTCAGAATTTCCCAACACTCACGTGTCCGGGAACAAAAGTGGGTAGCGCTCTCTCATATCATCCTCTCTCTCCCAAGTGGACTCTCCTGGCGAGCCGTGTCGCCACATCACCCTCACAAGATTGACAACCTTGTTCCGGAGTGACTTTTGACGCCTGTCCAAAATCAGCACTGGTTGTTGGTCATATGTCATATCAGGGCGAACGGTAATCTCCGAGAAATCCACAGCATGATATGGATCACTGATGTATCGATGAAGCTGCGACACATGGAAAACATTGTGAACTCCTTCCAAAGATGGCTGTAAGGCTAAGCAGTAGGCTACCTCGCCAACTCTCTCCAGAATGTCAAACTGTCCAATGTATCGTGGGCTCAACTTCCCACGCTTCCCAAAGCGAATCACTCCACGATTCGGGGAAATCTTCAGAAACACATGGTCGCCTGGCTGAAACTCCAAAGGACGACGTTTAGCATCCGCCCAATGCTTAAAACGGTCCTGAGCAATCCTCAACCTCTCCCGAATGTTCCTGACAACAACCACGGCCTCCATGATCATCTCAGATCCCAACAGCTCCCGATCACCAACGTCATCCCAACTCAATGGCGATCGACATTTCCTCCCATACAGCGCGGCGAAAGGCGCCATGCCAATACTCGCTTGGAAGCAGTTGTTGTAAGAGAACTCCAGCAGATGTAGGTGGTCCTCCCACGAACCCTTGAAATCCAACATGCACGTCCTCAACATGTCCTCCAAGATCTGAATCGTCCTCTCGGACTGGCCATCTGTCTGCGGATGGTACGCCGTGCTGAAACTCAGACGCGTACCCAAACTCTTCTGCAAACTCTGCCAGAACTGAGATGTGAACCTCGTGTCTCTGTCCGACAAGATACTCACGGGGACTCCGTGAATTCGTACGATCTCCTGCACGATTCACGTCACATCACTATCTAAAATAGGAAAAAGGAAATAGAAACGGAGAGTAAAAGAATTTACCTCCATGTATCTCCTCGCTAGCGCCTCAGTGGACTGTCCTACTCGGAACGGAATAAAGTGTGCGGATTTGGTCAATCGATCTACGATCACCCAAATCGCGTCATTCTGCTTCGGACTCCGAGGTAGTCCAGTCACGAAATCCATAGTGATGTGTTGCCATTTCCACTCCGGAATCGGAAGCGGTTGTAGCAACCCTGCCGTACGCTGATGCTCCGCCTTTACCTGCTGGCACACCAAGCACTTGGCTACACTTCGAGCCACACTCCTCTTCATACCATGCCACCAATAGTTCAGACGAAGATCCTTGTACATCTTGGTACCCCCAGGATGCACCGTATACGGCGAACTGTGTGCCTCCACCAAAAATTCCTCTCTGATATCCCCAGCTGGCACACACAGCCTGGCTCCATATCTCAGCGAGCCATCCTCATGAATCAAAAAGTCAGTCCGCAGACCGGCTTCTACCTGCCCTTGAATCTTCACTAGCTTCAGATCTCCAGCCTGGCCAGCCTTGATCCTCTCCACAATCGACGACTGAATCTGCATACTCATCAACGAAAAGGCCTCTCCAGGAAGAACAATCTCCACTTCAAACTCACAAAAATCCTGCTGCAATCTCCACTGCGAAGTCAACATCATCACCGCTGGAAGCCTACTCAGCGCATCCAAAACCACATTCACCTTGCCGAGGTGATATTGCAAGTCAATCTCATAATCCGCCATGAGCTCCAACCATCGACGCTGTCGCATGTTGAGCTCCTTCTGAGTGAAAATATACTTCAAGCTTTTGTGATCGGTGAAGATCTTCACTTTCTCACTTAGCAGGAAGTGCCTCCAAATCTTGAGCGCAAACACGACAGCAACCAACTCCAAGTCGTGTGTTGGGTAATTCTTCTCATTAGCCTTGAGCTGACGTGAAGCATACGCCACAACATGCCCGTGCTGATGCAACACACAACCGAGACCCTTGCCAGAGGCATCGCAAAAGATCTCAAATCCTCCACTGCGATCAGGCACAACAAGAATAGGGGCAGTCGTCAATCTCTCCCTCAGAACACCGAAGGCATTCTCACAATCACCCGACCAAACAAAAGGTACATCCTTCCGCGTCAATCTGGTCATCGGCTCAGCAATACGGGAAAAGTCCTTAATGAAACGTCGATAATAACCAGCAAGTCCAAGGAAACTCCGAATCTCAGACGCTGAATGCGGAACAGGCCACTCTCTGATGGCCCTAATCTTCTCGGGATCCACCGAAATACCATCTCCAGAAACCACATGCCTGAGAAAAGCAACTCGGTCCAGCCAAAACTAGTACTTCAAAAACTTAGCATACAAACGATGCCTCCTCAAAATCTCTAACACTGTCCTCAAGTGCGAGGCATGCTCTTCCTCTGACTTAGAATAGATCAGAATGTCGTCAATAAAGATGACGACAAACTTGTCTAAAAAGTCGTAGAAAATCAAGTTCATCAAATTCATGAAAACTGCGGGTGCATTGGTTACACCGAAAGGCATAACCACAAACTCGTAGTGTCCATACTTCGTCCTGAATGATGTCTTCGGAACATCTTCCTTCTTCACCTTCAGCTGATGATAACCACTCCTCAGATCCAACTTCGAAAACACCCTCGAACCTCCAAGCTGATCAAAAATATCATCGATGCGAGGCAACGGGTATTTATTCTTGATGGTCACCGCATTCAGCTCCCGATAGTCCACGCACATGCGACGCGAACCATCCTTCTTCTTCACCAGCAGCACCGGTGCTCCCCACGGAGACACACTAGGATTGATATAACCCTTCTGCAAAAGCTTATCCAGCTGCTTCCGCAATTCCTCCAACTCAGCTGGTGACATACGATACGGCGCCTTCGAAATCGGCTGCGCTCCCGGAATAAGATCAATAGAAAACTCCAGAGCTCGATCGGGCAGCAGTCCAGACATCTCCTCGGGAAGACGTCATCGAATTCACGCACCACAGCAGGCCTCTCCAGCTCCATCTGCATAGCCACATTCTCCACTGGCCTGGCCCAAAATCTGACAGGGCCAAGCGAACTGCTATCTCGGTTGAACTCAAATACTGGATGTCCGGGGATCTCGAACACCACCTTCTTCCTCCGACAGTCGATCGAAGCATAGAAGCTCGCAAGCCAATCCATCCCAAGGACCGCATCATAGTTGATGATGTCGTGGACAATGAAATCAGTGTAAAGCTCATGTCCACAGACCACCAACGGGCAAGAACTGCAACCATGATGCACCGAGACCACGCCATTTCCTGTGACGATATTCCAACTCTTAGAAAGAGGGGACGTCGACAAGGAATGCTTCTCCACGAAGCTCCGAGAAATAATGCACATCGACGCACCAGAGTCAAAAAGGACTCGTGCAGGAAATGTGCAAACCCAAACCACACCTACAAACAGTCTAACAATCAATCCCTAGTCTAGCAAACAATCATGTATAAGCAAACAACATAATCTAACAAACAAAACTAACTAAAAAGAAACAGCTAGATTGAGGATTACCTGTGATAACCTCATCCACAGCCATGCTCTCCACCTCGGTCATCAGAAAAGCATGTCTCCTCAGCGGAAAAGCCTGCTGAAAGGCCTGCCTCTGAGGGACAAGAGCTGCTCCACGTCCAGCAGGAACAGGCGCTCTCTGCTGCAACGGCTGTGCTGCAACATGTGCCCTCCAAGGCTGCTTCGACTTCGGGCAGTCCATCATGGTATGGGTAGGATCTCCACAGAAAATACACTGGCCCAGGAATCTCCTACACTGCTCCTTGATGTGGCCAGTCTTGCCGCAGAAATGGCAAGTCTTCTGATTAGGCCCTCCTGGCCTCTTGAACTGCACCGGCTGATTAGGCTTGAAACCAGGCCTAACCACCGCTCTGGCCTGCTCCATAGGCCTCTTCCCAGCTCCAGCAACATGTCCTCTCCTCTGGCTCAGGTTCAGCTCCTGCCTCCTCGCAGCTACCAGAACCTTCTGATAAGATTCCAGATCAGAGGAAGACACGAAACTCTGAAGCTCCAAAGCAAGTCCCTGCAGGAACCTCTGAGCCCTCTCATCAGCATCCTGCACCATCTTTGGTGCGAACCGACTCAGTCTGGTGAACTCCTGGTGGTACTGCTCCACCGTCAAGCTCCCTTGCTTCAGATCAATAAAGCGCTGTAGCATCTCCTTCCTAGCAGCCTTCGGAAAGAACTCCTCATCGAACCTAGACTTGAAGGTTGCCCAAGCAATCGGCTCCACCAACATCTTCTCTTCCGCATCCCACCAGTTCCGAGCATTATCCTTGAGCTGCCACTTCGCCAGATCAACCCATCCAGCCGGGCTGATCTTCGCCATCTTCAAATTATCCTATACGTTCCGAATCCACTCATCGGCAGCTAGATGACCCTCAGTACCATCAAAATAAGCGGGACCCAGCTCTCGAAATTGCTTCGCTCCCGGCTCGGAGCGAGGGGCATCCTGAACTGCCCGAGCAACCCGAACAACTGGAGCATTCTGGACTTGCAGGAGCACGCTCTACTGCACCTGCATCATCTGAAGCATCGCCCGCATCATCTCCCCATTGGTGGGCTCCCGCTCAGGCTCCTCATCATGAGGGGGCACACCACCACCACCATGGGTATTTCGCCTTCCTACCATCTAATGACACAGAAAAGGAAACAAATTAGACTCATAGCTTATGACTCGGATGTCGAACTTAGCTTATTGGACATTCTAATATTATTATCGTTATTCCGATAATCACAGTTACAGAAATCGGACCAGTATGGGCCACCAACAAAACCTGTCACGTCCCGCTTCCCAAAGCGTGGAGGCGAGACGTGAGAAGGTCCGCACAGACGTGGAGCTGTGAAGCTATACGCCTGATAAGCGTCAATAAAACATATGCAGGTCCCTGTAACCACGAGCAGAATAAGATAATAACACAAGGAGATACAGAAATAAAATCCCAAATCTCAGCAATGTCCAAACATTAAAATTAAGTTCAACATCCAGAAAAGCCACCAGGCTAAAAGAAAGAGTCTAGGCCCAAAGCATGGCCAACAAAAGCCAACACGGCACAAAGTATTGGTGCTACGCACCGACAACTAAAGCAGTCTAACAACAACACAAACAGTCTCTACGACTGATCACCCATGTCCTCAAACTCCTCGATGAACGCGGGCTCTGACTCAGCGTCAGCGAACACCACGTCCTCAGCAGCAACCTCAGGCTCAGGATCTAACATGTGTCACCCAAAAGAGTAAAGGGGCACATGTCAGCAAGTCTAAAAGACTTGGGCAAGGAAACTGATGGGAATGTAAACTAACAACCTAGCAGTTATAGTATGATGCATGGCATGTCAAGTTTAGTATGCAAGTAACAGATAAAGTAAAGTGCAAGTAACAAGTATCAAGTAGCAAGTATGGCATGGATGACAATTTTTACAAGTATAAACACGGACAAGTACAAGTCAAGTATTTCACGTCAAGTAAACTCGTCGTGCACAGAGATTACGTCTTCTGGCTAGAGTGGCGGATCAAGCCAACTCGTAAACTCAGGTGATCGCTTATCCCTACCCCTCCACGTGTATCGAGCCAGGGCATTACCCCCGAACGCGTATGCTCGCTTCTGGATCACGAGCCAGGAAGTGTTTTTGACACGTATGGCGTAGGGTTATGCCCGCATAACGGGTGCCTAGCCAGATCAAGTAGTACAAGTAATGTAGCGTGTGCTACGAATACAACATTCAACATGGATAGCATGGCATGCACAGATAATTCGCGTACCGTTAATTGAAATTAAACATGGCATGGTAGTATGAATGCAACATGATAAAATGGCGGATCTAGCTTCGTTGTCAAGCTAGATCCAAGGGGCGTCTAGGCAGCTATCATTTCACTGCCTAGTCTCTTTTACGCCTACAACAAGCAATGGCCTAAAGCATGGCCGAAAACCCTAAGTGGCAAGTTTCACTTGCCTAGCACCGAGGATGACGATCAACGAGGCACGTCACAAAATGTTAGACTACGGAGGATGGGATCGCTACCATGGCAAAACAATATTAGAACAACATCCAACCTAGTTTTATTAGGGTTTAACAAAAAATCACAAAATGGGTTATGAGAATATTTAAAGGATCGATTCACTACCGTAACGGAGCGGAAGAACGATGCCGAGCAAACACGACAACGGAAGAACGATCCGGAGAACTATGGCTCAGATCTGGAAATGGGGAGAAAATCTGGAGAAATGGGATTTTGGGGGTTTCCGACGGCCTAAAGCATGAAGGCCGGCCTAAATGGAGAGGGAGAGGGGCTCTGGGGATGAAGGAATGGCTTGGGGAGTGTTGGGGAAGATCAGAGCTCCAAGGGGGAGGGAAAACGGCCAAGAGAAGTGAAGGAAAGAAAAGAAAACGATTGGGGGGTTTAAATAGGATTCGTGCGGCGGCTGGGAAAACCCTAGGTTTACGACAGCGGTTAGTCGGTCAACGAAGAGTGGTTGACCGACTAGTTTAAGAACTAGTCGGTCGGTCGACCAACTGTGACCGACTAACACCAAACAGTAACTCAGGTCGTCAAAATGGTCAATGAATTAGTCGGTTAAAGAACAATGGCTGACCGATTAGTTTGCAACCAATTAAGTCGAAAAACGTTCTTAGACCGACTAACGATAAACAGTAACTTAGGTGAAATTTATCAAAGGAACTAGTCGGTCTGAGAGCAAGTTCTGACCGACTAGTTTCACATCTAGTCGGTCGGTGGTTGTTCTTAGACCGACTAAGAGTAAACAGTAACTTCTGAATTTTTGATTTAATGAACTAGTCGGTTTGAGAAGAGTTCCTAACCGACTAGATAGGAATCTAGTCGGTTGGTTCCCCTTCTTGAACCAACTAACGTGCACGGAAAGTCTCGAATCGAAGCGCGAAGTTCTAGGAAGATTCCTACGGCTTCTATGATCAACCTATCCCTAAGATATGAGCGATATGAAGCTCGTCACGAATGACTTACACCAAAACCCAACGATCTAAGGAAAAAGCTAGAAAATCACAACGAAACGAACGAAAACGAAAGCTACGGAGACGGAAACAACACTTAAGGAGAAAATCCTCCAATATATATATATAATATAGATAATCCAAATACATGAAAACCAGTAGTTACAAAGGTAAAGCGGAGCAGGTAGTATTCGTACCGTGTGCTACCGACTACATGACTAACCTAAAGGTGTCAGGACAAGACGAAGACAGACAAGACAAGTCGGACATGACACGACACGTGAGACACGAAGGGTTCACGCCTTACAGGTTGAGGGGGATCAGACCCTCTCCCCGTGCGCACGCTCAACCCTACCCCAAACCCCAGAACTCAGGATAAGAAGTACAGAGATCACTTCCGCTAAGGAAGCACCTGAAACGCCCGCAGGCTTTTTGTATCACGGAGATCACTCCCACAAGGAGAGCATCTGAAACGCCAGAAGGCTTTTTGTATCACGGAGATCACTCCCGTAAGGAGAGCATCTGAAATGCCCGAAGGCTTTTTGTGTAACAGGGACAAGACACCCCCAGTGTACGGGAGAGTTATTCTAGGGTGTCCACACGCACGCACACACAAGATAATCCTAAGGTGTCACAAGTTGTTGTTCGTCGGACTTACACTTCGTCATCAAGTCTAAGTCGTCAGGGTGACCCAGACGCTATCATTTCACGTTCGGAATATAAACACTCACAGTCTAACATTTCTAACAATTTAAGACCAAGAAGCGGTCAAAAAACGCAAGTGGGTACACTTGCCTGTGGTGGCGAGTATGCCGTCCGTCCGGGGCGTCTCGTCCAGTCGTCGCGTCCGCGGTAGTCCGTCTGAAACAGTCACGATGACGGTGTCAGGTCGTGATTTTAGAAATTCCTATTTATGTTCATTTCTAGGTTGAACGTGGCTACCCTAATAGTCACGAGTCAAGTTGTCCGATCAGCCTATCCGACGATTCTATCCTATGTGCACAGTCAAAAGTCCAAACGTCGGTCTACGGTTACACATCGTTTTAAGGGAGCAGAAAATAACTTTAATGTGTTAAGTTGCCGATTTTAGTTAGGTTTCCAGTTTTGGCTACGGTTTAGGTTGCTCTACGAATTTCGGAAACCAACCTCTCCGGAGTCTGGAGTAGTGCGAACGTAGCGTCTGGACGGTAGAAGATCCGCGTCGTCTACGGCGTCTCGGCTACGGCTAGCGTAGCGAGACTCGTCCGGGCAGCGGACAAAGTGCGTGAGCAGCGAGTAGGGGTGAAACAGTGAGCAACGGTGCGATCAACGTCGAAACAGCGAGCAACGGCACGAAAACGTCGGTACAACATCGTCGGATCACAGCCGAGGGTTGTACGGTCTGAGAGGATGCCGCGGGAGGTGCCTCCGGCCTAGGGGGAGGTCGACGGCAGTTCGGGGAGGCTTCAGCGTCGACTTCATGGTGGCCGGCGTCGGAAAAAATACGCAGCAGCGGCGAAATCCGCCGCTGTTGTTGCAGTTTGCACGAAAAGATCGCCGCTGGCAGTGGTCTGACGTCGGTGGTGGGTCGCAGTCGCCGGGGGACGTCGGGGCGGCGGCTCCGGCGGTCGAGCGGCGCGGTTGCCGCTGAAGCTGCGACGGTGCGGGCGATTCACATCCCGTACGGCTGTGTCGGGTGTCGGGCGGTGAAGTCCGGTCACGGTTGGTCGAAGGAGGGTCACCGGGCGTGGCAGACGACGACCGGGGGTCGGGGCGGCGGTCGGTTGTCGAGAGCGGCCGGCGACAGGGTCGAGAACGAGGGGAGAAGTATCGGGCTTGAGGGTTTGAAAAGAATGGCGGCTGGGAAAAATAGTTTGCCATAAGTTTGATTTGCACGTGAACAAAGTTAATAGATTTAGGGTTTTAATATATAAAAGTTTGATATATTCACCTAGGGAAAAATAGGGTTAAGTGTGGGAGATAGAGAGAGGGAGGGGGTGCAACCAGGGATAAGCCTAGGGGCAATAGAAAACAGTTTAGGAAACAAATCATGAAATAATTCAAAAGATATAGCCAGATCTGTCACCGATTCGAATTTGAATTAATCGGGAAAATCAACGGTCGAGATTTATTCGGGCGATAACTCTCAAATCGGGCGTCAGAAAAATAATTCGAAAATACCGGGGCGATCGTGGAGACGAGACGCATAAATCTACGGAGCCTAATCGTGCGTAATGCCTACCAAAAATTTACGTAAAATTGGAAGCGGCGTTTTGAGCCAATTGACTAAAACGCCCCCATCGTTCAAAGTCGTTTTGCGAGAAAATGAGCCGTGAAAAGACGTTCCCAAAAATTACTATAAAATTCTACATTCCCAGACGATCACAACGGCATATCACAGCGCATATGCCGGAAACCCGAAATAGCCAAATAAAATACGTGCACGTGGAAGCACGTGCACGCAGAAAATCCATAAGGTCGGAAAACGACCGTTACATTCTACCCCACTAAAATAAAGATTCCGTCCTCGGAATCTACAACTCTAATCAGTAAACAGGAAAGGATAACGCTCTCTCATCTCCTCCTCGTGCTCCCAAGTGGACTCTCCAGGTGATCCATGACGCCACATCACTCTCACCAGGTCGACTACCTTATTCCTCAATTGCTTCTGTCGACGGTCCAAAATCTGCACAGGCTGCTGGTCATATGTAAGGTCCAGGCGGACCATGATCTCAGAGAAGTCCACTGTGTGCGACGGATCACTGACGTACCTACGTAACTGAGATACGTGGAATACGTCGTGAACACCCTCCAAAGATGGTGGCAGAGCAAGGCGGTAGGCCACAGCTCCCACACGCTCCAGCACATCAAATGGTACAATATACCTCGGGCTCAGCTTTCCCTTCTTCCCAAAACGAATAACTCTGCGGTTCGGAGAAATCTTCAGGAAGACGTGATCTCCTGGCTGAAACTCCAATGGTCTCCTCTTGGCATCAGCCCAATGCTTGAAGCGATCCTGTGCAACTCTGAGCTTCTCCCTGATGTCTCTCATGACATCCACAGCTTCCACTATCATCTCCAGACCCAGCAGCTCCCGATCTCCAACGTCATCCCAGCTCAGTGGCGATCGACATTTCCTCCCATATAAGGCAGCAAACGGCGCCATGCCAATGCTCGCCTGGTAGCTGTTGTTATATGAAAACTCCACCAAGTGGAGATGGTCTTCCCATGATCCCTTCAAATCGAGCGTACAAGCTCACAGCATATCCTCCAGAATCTGAATAGTCCTCTCGGACTGGCCATCGGTCTGCGGGTGGTACGCCGTGCTGAAACTCAGACTCGTACCCAAATTCTCCTGTAGACTTCTCCAGAACTGAGATGTGAACCTCGTGTCTCTGTCAGACACGATGCTCACGGGGACTCCATGTAAGCGTACAATCTCCTGCACGCACACGGTCTACATCACAACTAATTCAAAGAGGAAATTAAAGGAGAAGTAAACAGAAATTTTACCAATAGATACTTCCTCGCCAAAGCTTCCGTAGACTGGCCCACTCGGAATGGGTTAAAGTGCGCAGACTTGGTCAATCGATCTACGATCACCCAAACTCACTACAAAACACAGGGCTGTTTCTAGCGGTTTTGTTTGTCGCGGTTTGGAAAACCGCCACAAATCCTTCTATTTGTATCGGTTACGACCCGCCGGTACCAAATAAATATTTTGTGACGGTTTGAAACCATCACAGTAATAAAATAATAATAAATCCAACCGAGGGAACAAAAATCAGAAATGAGGGGAAGAAATTTTTGCGGCGGGAACAAAAATCAGAAAGGAGGGAAAGAAATTTTCGTGCGGTTATAACATACTCTGTAGGGCCACAAACAGCTAATAATTTCCCTCTTTGAGAATTAATATATTATTCCATTGTTTATTAGGGCCGCGCCGTCGCGTTCGCCCCCAGAATTACATCGCCTTCGATCGCTCGCTGAAAATTTCCTCGCCTTCGATCGTGACGAACTCGATCGCTCGCTCGCCTCGCTCGCCTTCGATCACTCCTCATCTTCAAGTTTCCACGGTTGCTTCATCGATTTTCATCCCAGATTTCTACGGTCGCTCCCAGAATTTCAAAGATTTTCTTCGATTGCTTCCCAGGAATTCGTTGCTCGGCTAAGGTTCTTCGATTTTCTTCGATTTCTTAGATTTTCCACGGTCGCTCCCTCAGGTTATTTTGAGTTCTCTTCGCGCCGATCTCAAATCCGAGCGAGTTTCTTCGATTTCTTCTGAGTTTTCTTTGATTTCTCTGTGCAGATCTCAAATCAGTGCGAGTTCTTCAATTTATTCCGACTTTTCTTCGATTTCTTCGAGCCGAACGAAACTCCTAGCGATCAAGTCTGCAAATCCACTCAGGTATGTGATTGATTCCCAAGTTTCTATCATGAGTTTAATTTATGTTGGTTGTTGACACTCACAAAAATTTCAGATTGCGAAGGGAGACGTTTGCAAGCTTTATTCAGGTATATTTTTGGATAAATTTCAGATTTTTAGTCTTGATTTCTAATGCCAATCCGGCTGGTTTTGATAGCCTATTACGTGGTTGCTCGATTTAATTTCTGGTTACTTGTGAGCTTATATGGGTGAAGGTTGTAACTAGAAATGCATCTGTTTCGGTATGCTGATATCGACTATCTTTTGCATGAGAGCTTGCATATAAATACAATCAGGTCCTTTTATTGAAAACATAGTTTTTATGTAGCAACTGAAATTTGTTGAATATCATGGAGAACATATGAAATATTTCTCATAAGGCTTTTTTAATGTTCATTTTTTATTTTATGAGTTTAGACTTGGTCTAATAGCTTGGTATCTTGCCAATAATGTCATAAGTTCATCAGTCACCTATGTTGCAAATATTCCATAGCTTCTCTCAGGTTGATGGTAGCCAAGCACAAGCATTGAATTATATTGAATCCAGTCATTGTTTATTGATATAACTTTGGAGGGGTTTTTCTTTGCGTGGCTTGAGTGCAGTGGAGTTGTTCCTTGTTCCAATCCAAGGAGGAATAGAACTATAGATGTATCCCTTTCATGTGAAAGATTGGGCGGGGATTTAATAAATAGGTTGAAGGGAGTTTGCAGGATCCAAAATTGGATGGATTTAGGCATGTGGACATATGAAATGTCTAATGTCTGCAAGTGAAAGAAATGTCCACAAGGTTTGGATGGAACCGGTCATGGGAGAGACATGAGTATTGGACATCAGCTACATGTCGTATCCAAGCACTCTTGTCCCTGACCACTGTTTTCATGTTCATCTGCAAGTATTTTCTCGCAGATCTTTTAAGCATGTATTGTTGATTGTTTTGAGTTGATGTTAACTTCATCTTGTTGGCAACTGTCCTGTAAATCAGAGATCATGAATGAATAGAAAGAAGGAGAATCAAATTATTTTTTAATGTGTGTGTGTGACAGTGTGTGTGACACAGTGTGTGTGTGTGTGTGTTGGTTTGTTTGCTTGTTCGAAATACCTTCTTGAGTTTAGCATACAACTTGGATAAATGCATTAGCTTCCCTTTGTTGGAATATCTATGGATTATTTGATTTAGATTGGTTGTTTTTTGGTGTTCTTTTTTCTTGTTCTTCTTCTCGTTTTTCTTCCTATTCTTTTCTCTCATTTTCTCGCATTGTCATATTCCATTGTTTCTCCTCCTTTCTTGTTGTTGCTTTTGCTTTGTTCTTCTTCTTCTGCTTGTTATTTATTTCTTGTTTCTCCTCCTTTCTTTTTCATCTCTTGTTGGCTGTTGCCGGTGTTGTTATTATTATTAGTACATCTTCTTTGCATTATTGTTGTGATTTGTTTCTCTATTCTATTCCATCTCTCCTCATTTTTCTTCTTCAAGACCAAAAAAGAAAAGAAGAAAACATAACATCAACAAGGAGGTAAGTGGGAATAGAAGAGAGTTTCCTGCTTCTTTTTCAAACACAAACATAAGAAGAAATAACAGCCATCCACCGCAAAAAATCATCACTCCTTTCAAAATAAAAGAAGAAACAACAATGGTAGCAATTGAGAGAGTATTTTGGTTATTTCAAAAAATTGAAGGCTTAGCCGTGTTAAGTGATGCGAAAAAGTTATTAGTGTACTTAAGTGATTTTTGGAGAAACGTTAGGTATGTTTTAAGTCATTAGCACATATATTTTTTATTAGTAGTATTATTTTTGATGGTTCATGTATCTATTTCTATTTAGCTAATTCTAATTGTTTTGTCAAATGATCTTTGTAGCCTTTTCAATAGATATTGATGCTTTGTTCCATTTTGACTAGGAAAGGTATGTATGATGATGATGCTGGTAGTTTTATGGGTAGTCTGTCTACATATCTGCAGATAATTCACAGTGGACATATAGTTCTTTTTTGAGTTTGATGAGTCATGCTGGTTCTCTTTGATTTTATGTTTGCTTTTCTCTATTTAAATGGTTGTATGCTCCTCTCTTTTTAGGCTATCAGTGATGTAGCGTTAGTACCATCGGCTTCTTCTCTCCTTAATTTTAACCCACCTTCCTCTTTCAGAAACACCTCTTCTTAGTTATCTGGGATCTAGAATTAATTACAAATAATTTGAAGCTCATAGAGATCCAAAATCTGGGCCCCAACCCATCGCGCAGTTAGTGTAGTTGGTTTCAGTATTTAACACGATGACTGTTATTTAACTTAAAAATATGAATAGCCCATAAGGAGTTATTTAACATGATGTGTACTCGGTATTTAACTTAAAAATATAATTTTTCATATAACATGATGAGTACTCATTATAAATATAATTTTTCATATAAAATCTGGGCCCCCACCCATCATGCAGTTATTCAATATTGTATTGTTTCTTAGTGATGATATCTATTCTGGAGGAGACTTGTGGTAAGTATGGATCTTCCTGCAGCTCTGTAAAAATGCCTTCCTAACAGTTGCTTCGAGGGCTTTGTTTGATTCAAACCACATGAAACACAGACATGTTTAACATTAACATGTTACATGCACTTATATATTGATCACTCATAGTAATAAGTCATGTTACGTATTAAATTATTTGTGAACTCTCATTAAGTGTATTTCTGTAATTTATTGTTTGTGGGACCTGTGAGTTATATCATGTATCTGGTACATTCTCCTATATCTATTTCATTTCTGAAAAGCTGAGACCAGTAAAATTCTCTTAATATGCATGTAATACACTTTAAATATTTTTTTCAGGAAATTGTAATTCTCTGTTTTCTCTTTTATCATTTTGTAAGAATTCAAAAATGTTTCTTGATACCATGCTGTTGCTTTGTGGGAAAATTGAAACCCCAATATCAGAGATTCAAAAGCTGAAATATTGACTGGAGTTAGTTTCCTTGAACTTTGATCGTTTTGTTTAATTTTGAGAGGGAATCAACCAGATCCCATACCAAATTAATTTTTGAGGCAGCTGGTTAATATTTGAAGGTATCAAGTGAACCTGGGTAGGTGGTGTTGCTTTTGTACGTAGGACAAAATGTCATCAGAATACCTACTAGATAGTTGGCGTTGCCTTTTCATATCCCGTCAAGTTCTTACTCCTTTCTTTCATCCATATATGTCAATTTTGACTTCTAAGAGACAATGTGGAGAAGTTAAGTGCTTCAGCTGGAGCTGACTACTTGATCACTATGGTTAATAATTTAGATACTATTATGTCATTGGTTAGACTTCATCATATCACTTGATTATGTCTATTGTGGATAGTAAACCTCTTTCTCAGCATCCGTCCATTAAAGCATTGTATCATATGGGACACACAACAACTTGTAAGCTCAATCTCAAAAATCATCTTTTAAATTGAACAGCATGCTCACATAATTGCTTCTGAATTATGCATACCATTCAAACAAGACAAACTATTGCAGCTTGCTTAATACAAAAATTTTGACATCATGGATTATATTCATAATACTTTAACTGTTAGTTTGAGAATATTGCACAATCACCGCTCATTTAATATACTGCAGTTGGTGTTCTACATTACGTGGAACCTTAGGAGCGAGAAAGCTTTTATTTTTTTTTTGCTTAATATGGTAATGTGATGGGAACCTGATGGTTATCTGCCTCCCGCGAGTCTGGAATTATTTCTCACATGATATTAAAAATTGAAACTTCTATGACAATTAATTTTAATGAAAATATTACCAATGAGAAATCATGTAGAAATATAATGCATAAAAGATCTGTCTGATGCCGTTCATGATAGATAAAGAATGTTCTTCCATAATGTATAAGAAGTTTGCAGGACCCTTAATAAATTTCCTTTAGTAGAAATTTGGATGTAGGATTTACCATACAAATACAAGTGTGGACATGATGAACGTGCATATTTATTGTTTACTAATATTATTGCTAATATCATTTTATAAAAGTAGATTGCTTCTTCTTTGTATGCTTATATGAATATTTATTGTTTTTGTTAGTGTTTGAGAAAAAAAGATTTTTGTTAACCCTATAACACTAATTAGTTTTTTTATGTATGAAGGATGGATAAGTCTTGGATTCAACAACCAAAAGGTTCTCATGAATATGTAGCAGGAGTGAATGCATTCTTAGATTTTGCTTTTGAGCGCACGGCTATTCGTGGTAAAATTTTGTGCCCTTGTGCACATTGCAAATTTTTAAAGTCTGGCACAAGGGATGAATGTTTCGAACATTTACTCTTCACCCATTTTCCAAGAAACTACACCTTTTGGGATTCACATGGAGAGGTGGATACATCAAGTAATGTCGAAGGAGTGACTCAAAGATCACTTCTTATAAGGGAACCAGCTCCCCAACTTGGAGATTCACTACGGGAAATGGTATACGATGCATTTACTTGGGGATTGAATAATCAAGAGACGACTGAATCAGTTGTTGATGGAGACACAGGGATGTCAAACATGAATGGAGAATCAAGTGGTGGTAATGCCAAAGAGTTTTATGACTTGCTGAAAGATAATGAACAACCATTATATGATGGATGCACCAAGTTCTCGAAACTCTCATTTCTAATCAAGTTATATCACATCAAGTGTTTGTGTGGTGTTACTCACAAGGCTATGGATATGATTTTTAAATTGTTGCATGATGCGTTTCCATATGCAAATATCCCTCCGTCTAATTACGATGCTAAGAAGATCATTAACAAACTTGGTCTTAAGTATGAAAAAATTCATGCGTGTCCCAATGATTGCATGCTCTATTGGGGGCCGGATGCCGATAGAGAACAGTGCAAAGAATGTGAGGTGTCTAGGTGGAAGAAAAAATCGAAGAAGACGAAACAACCGGTAAAGGTATTACGCTACTTTCCCTTAAAATCTAGATTACAAAGATTGTTTATGTCTTCTAAAACTGCTGAGAGTATGAGGTGGCACTCAAGTGAACCAAGTGTTGATGATATGATGAGACACCCAAGGGATTCTGAAGCTTGGAAACATTTTGATTCAATGCATACTGAATTTTCTTCCGAGGAACGTAATGTTCGACTTGCATTAGCTACTGACGGTTTCAATCCATTCGGGAATTTAAGCACAAGTTATAGTATTTGGCCAGTTATGTTGATCCCATACAATAGTCCCCCATGGATGTGTATGAGGTCAACTGAATTCATTATTTCTATGTTGATTCCTGGGAAGAAAATGCCGGGAAACAATATTGATATCTATTTGCAACCTTTAATTGCCGAGTTGAAAGAATTATGGTGAAAAGGGGTTGAGACATATGATGCGTCAAGAAATGAGGTGTTTGTGATGAAGGCAGCTCTACTGTGGACTATTAGTGACTTCCCAGGGCTTGGAAATCTTTCGGGTTGGAATACACATACTGGTTATGCTTGTCCCTCGTGTAATTTTGATCAAATTCCTCTCTATTTGGGTTGTAGTAGGAAGTGGTGTTTCATGGGTCATCGTCGATTTTTACGGCAAGGCCACAAGTTTCGGTTGAATCGTCTTCGTTTTGATGGACGTATGGATGATAAGGACCCGCCTAAATTGTTATCTGGGTCAGATATTTTGAATCAAACGGAGAATATAGTTTTTCTTTGGAAAACGTTCTTCAACTAGTAGTGCTAATGAAAGCAGAACGCGGAAGAGAGCAAATGTTGATCAATTTGCAAAGCAATGGAAAAAGAGAAGTATATTTTTCCAACTTCCATATTGGGAGTCTAATTTATTACGTCACAATCTTGATGTGATGCATATAGAGAAGAATGTGTGTGATAATGTGTTGTTTACATTGATAAATGACAGTGACAAAAGGAAAGATCATTTAGAGGCCCGAAAAGACTTGCAAAAATTGGGTATTAAAAAGGAACTTTGGCCAAAGGAGGATGGAAAATCTTGTCCAGCGGCGTTGTTCACAATGAAAAGGCAAGAAATTGACACATTACTTGAGACTTTGAAATGTGTCATTGTGCCAGATGGTTACTCAAGTGATTTTACAAGATGCATAGACGTTGTGCATCGTAGAATATTTGGATTAAAGAGCCATGATTCACACATCCTTATGCAGGAGTTGTTGCCTTTGGCTATTAGGAACATTTTACCTCGTGCGGTGTCTTCTGTGTTGGTCGATTTAGGTTACTTCTTCAAAAAATTGTGTTCTAAGGTTGTCAATCCTGCTGAATTGAGCAAACATCAAGAACGCATTGCGATGACCTTGTGCCATATGGAGATGTTGTTCCCACCGTCATTCTTCACTGTTATGGTGCATCTAACAATTCATTTCCTTGATGAAGTTAGACTTGGAGGGCCTGTACATTATCGATGGATGTATCCTATAGAAAGGTATGTTTCATATTCAAACTATTGATTTTTTTGGTTTAATTACTTGTTCAAACACTTATCCATTAATGTGAATGTAGGTTTTTAGGAAAACTGAAACAATTTGTTCGGAATAGAGCCCGACCAGAAGGCTCGATTGCTGAGGGGTGGCTATCTGAAGAATGCATGACCTTTTGTTCGAGGTACTTGGACGATGACATTGAAACTAGATTCAATCGGAGGGAGCGCGTGGATGATGACCCTATGTTGTTTGAAGCAAGTTCAACCATGTTTCCTCCGGTGGGTAAACCAGTTGGAGACGGTACACTTGTTAGATTAAGTGACATAGAACTCCTGCAAGCACATCGCCACATATTGATTAATTGCCCTCAAGTAGAAGATTTTATTAGGTAAGTAAGGTATTGACAAATTTTAATTTTATTAGAGTAGATTGCGAGAAATCATTTTGATGTTTTAATCTCTGAATGTATAGTCAGTTTCGACGCACCACGACAACGAAAATGAGGAATCGTAGAAGGAATGTGAGTTCAAATGAAATAGAAAAGGAAATCCATCGCAAAGTTGTCAATGCGTTTAAGATCCATGTGAGTACGATTTTCTGTGTCATTTGAGTTTATTATCAGAATTTTTTTGCAATATATTGATGTTGTCTCTAATGAGTTTATAGATTAACGATAATCCCAGAGTTCAAACTTCAAAGGAAATTGTTGCACTTGCGCAAGGGCCATTGAGACAAGCAAGGAAATTTACTGCTTATAATGTGAATGGGTTCAAGTTTCGAACTGTTGAGCGAGAGAAGAACTTGAAAACTCAAAATAGTGGTGTGTTTTGTAGCATTGGAACTAAGAGCTATGCAAGCACACGTGACAATAGGCCAAGAGAGGGTGCAATACCATATTATGGTAAAGTGGTTGACATTATCGAGCTTAATTACCATGATGTTTTTCAAGTAACTGTATTTAAGTGTGCATGGGCAAATACCATGAACCAAAGGTTTATTAGAGTAGATGATTTTGGGTTCACATCTGTAAACTTCTCTCACTTGATTCATTCTGGTGAGCATGAGGATGATGAACCATTCATTCAAGCTGCCGAGGCTCAATTGGTATTTTATGTCGAGGATAAAGCAGATAAGGGGTGGAGTATTCCTATTCATGTAAACCCAAGAGACTTATATGATATGGGTGAAGAGGGTGCAAGCTTGCCTTCTGATATCGAGATTAATCAAGCTCAAATTTCAGATGTGGTATTTCCAGATGATGATTCACTGTTTGTTGTGAGGGCCGATGTTACTGCAGAGTTTGAGTATGGCCGATGTTATTTGTATGCCTTTGCAGTAAATGTTTTGGGTTATATGTTACATCTCTGTATTTACAGTATCTGATGTTGATGATGTATCAACGTATATTCCAATGTATTTAAATTCTTAATATCCATTTTATTGTTTCGGGATCTAACACCTTTATGTTTAGAAGAATCATGTTTGATTGTTAAGCTATAGATGATATGATTATCATTGTGAATTGTCGACTACAAAGTACACTCCTAAGAAACTCCATTATGTATGAAAGGTAAAATCAGAAAAAAACTCCCGTGTTTTTAAATAATACATGTGACTGATGATTTTGTAATTTTGTTATTTTCTATATTAGTTTGTTCTTTTTTTTCTATTTTTTATCACCAGACTTACAGATAGATAGTGCTTGTGGGTGTAATACAACTGCATTAGCCTTGGAATGCAATGCTATTTACCCCCTTCCATTTATCTTGCATTGATTAACAAAGATCAATGTGAATGTAGGTTTTTACTAAACTCTGTCATTTAGCGTTTTGTATATTATAACTACATGCAATTTTTTTCTTTTGGTGTATTGATTAATGCTTACCTTTGCAGTTACATATGGCATCAGAGGGTGAGAGTAGCAGCGTAAGACAACAGCGCAAGAAAGGAGCGGCGTCAGTGTACAAGTCCACTGGGATCTGTGAGCTGATAGGTTGGTTTAAATTCAAGCCATGATTTTTAAAGATTTTCATCTTGAATATAATTTAATGATCTCAATTATGCAGATGTTTCAGATCCTGCAAACCCCCAAAAGTGTGGGATAATGATTTTGAAAAATGCTAGTGACATCCGTGATAAGGTCGCCTTCCAGAAGAGAGTAATACTCACATTTAAGCCAAGGGGTCCTGGCATTGTAGGAGAGGCTATTAAGCCACTCCACTCTATTTTGAAGGAAGTGATATTAGATAGTGAAAGGTTTCCTGTAGGCGTAAAGGATTGGAAGGCAATACCAATGGAGATCAAGGATAATGC
The DNA here is from genome assembly GCA_030789695.1 of Scilla litardierei. Taxonomy (NCBI): domain Eukaryota; kingdom Viridiplantae; phylum Streptophyta; class Magnoliopsida; order Asparagales; family Asparagaceae; genus Scilla; species Scilla litardierei. The sequence continues at coordinate 108,413,368 of CM061138.1, forward strand.
GATCCTAACTCAAGTTTTGGTATAATTACTTTCACCAAAAGTTTGCGATACACATGTTTTTTTTCAATTTTCAATCTTACCATCAATCTAACTTATTGATTTTCATTTATTTGCAGACTAAGTTTTACATTGAACCACGTGAGTGCGAAGAAGTTGCTTGCCACGAAATAAAGAAAGCAATGGGCCTTCAATGGAAAACTAGAAGGAACAAATTATGGAACAAATATTATGATGAAACGAAAAGTCAGAAAGATAATGAGGACGCACCGCCTGATCGCATTACTAAAGATGATTGGGCATCTTTAATTGCTCTTAGATTTTCTGAAAAGTGGTTGGTAAGTTTATAAATTGTTATACTTTAAGTAATATATTTCATTTTATATTTTCCAATATTTTAAAATTGTGCCAAATCTTTATCTTTTTTGAAGTACAATCGTGAGAGGAATAGGGAGAATGCTCTTAAGCAAGACTGTCATCCAACTACCGGGTCGCGTCCATTGGCTCAACTTTTTGGTTTAATGGTAAAAAAACTTATCATAGAAAAGATTTTGTTTTTGATTCCATATAGTGTTAGATATTGCTCTAATTAGTGAAGTGGATACACTAGGCCGCGAAAACAGGAGTGGACCCCACCCGGACAGATATGGTGTTGTTGACACGATCCCGAGATGACGGGTCTTATCCAAATGAATCTACGAGGGAGATCATTGTAAGTATAAATATGTAAGATTTAGGCACACCAATTGTAAGTATAAATGACATTGTAAGATTTTCCAAGTTGTGTTTTATAATTTAAATCATGCTTTTATTTATCTTGCTTTTGGTTTTCCTTTGATCTACTTCTTGGCATCATTTTTCACCGCATTTTTCATGTCTGCCACTTTATTACCAAGTTTTTTTTTCAAATTTTACAATTTTGTTTCATATATTTGTGACCAATGAATACGCCACATTTTTATGCATGTGTCTATATTACCAAGTGTTTTTTCCTTGTTTTAATATTTTGTTTCACACACACACATATATGTCCAATGATATCATATTCTGATACTCATTTGGCAAATGTATTTTGTCGGGCGGCTTCATTCCCTTTATTGCTCGGTAGTCCCTTATTCAGTAGCTTGGTGATTGCTTAAATGCTAGTTGTACTTTAGTTTTCCACTTTTCTATTCTTTTAATTTGTTGTTGATGTGTTCATTTCTCTTGCTGTCTGCATCATTATGTTCTTTGCTTTTTATTAAAATGTTATTTCTTATGGTTGGGGAAGACCCGACAAAAAATTCAAAATTTTGATCTAGCCATATCATCAATCGGTTGTTTGCTTTTAGTTGCACATCTTTTACTATTTACTTCTAATGATAGTATGTTCTTTATGTTCTCTTTGCTTTGACTGTTGTTCTTAATACCTATGCTCCTATTCCATTATATTGGCTGATTGTTTTGTCCATGTTGGTATGCACAGTCTTATATAATACGTGTTCCATGTCTTGATTATCTGATGATAGATGCAGATAACGATGTTTACATAATCAAAGTCACATGATTGAGTTGTAGCAATGGGTCATGTCATGGTATGCCCGGTTCATTTTTCGATTTAACACATTTTCTTGTGATGAACATGACCCGTACAACCTGTTTGTCAAGTCAGTTTGGGTCAGGTAGAACGGAAGTTGAGCTTAAAAACAATTTAAGCATATGCACATAGAAGAATTGGAACCACAGCCTAATACACAACAAACACAATGTGTACACTAACCAATATGTCAAGCAACAGTTGTTCATGACTTAATAGTCATAGGACGCACCCTAATACACAGCAGACATAATACGCTGTCCGAACCAATTCCGGACGTATCCAGTCTCAACTTGTCTTGCCAGCTGATGGAGTCAATGAACTTGGTAACTTTTGCTCTCTTCGGGTTGAAATTGCTGACTCTGAAATTGTTAAATGGACCTTTTACAGTGACAACATTTAAGAAAGTGTTAGGACTAGCAAGCAACAATGTGTTATTAACTATGATTTGTATACACAGACATGAATTGTCTATTCCAACATGGCCATGGGTATCAGACACGACAATCCTCTAAATCAATACATGAGGACAATGGTATATATCTACATTTTCACCGCACAGATATGTATTCACCGCATGTGATAATTTAATCATTCATATATTTATGACCAATGAATACGCCACATTTTTTATGCATGTGTCTATATTACCAAGTGGTTTTTCCTTGTTTTAATATTTTGTTTCACACACACATATATATGTCCAATGATATCATATTCTGATACTCATTTGGCAAATGTATTTTGTCGGGCGGCTTCATTCCCTTTATTGCTCGGTAGTCCCTTATTCAGTAGCTTGGTGATTGCTTAAATGCTAGTTGTACTTTAGTTTTCCACTTTTCTATTCTTTTAATTTGTTGTTGATGTGTTCATTTCTCTTGCTGTCTGCATCATTATGTTCTTTGCTTTTTATTAAAATGTTATTTCTTATGGTTGGGGAAGACCCGACAAAAAATTCAAAATTTTGATCTAGCCATATCATCAATCGGTTGTTTGCTTTTAGTTGCACATCTTTTACTATTTACTTCTAATGATAGTATGTTCTTTATGTTCTCTTTGCTTTGACTGTTGTTCTTAATACCTAGAATGACAGTAACTAATCACTTTTTCATTATATAGGAGAACATTCGATTACACTCACAACATGAAGGAGTTGAAAGGCAAGGAAGAGATGATGCTGTGGCTCGTGTTTTAGGAGAAGACCACCCAGGTCGGGTGTTCGGTCTTGGTTCAAGTGGGTCTCAATCTCGGATCTTCGGTACACATAGAAGATTTGTCCCTTCTCCTTCTTTCGATTCTGAGGGTGCATCACGTCCCGGTTCAAATGTGGTGATGCTAGAGGAGTTAAAGAGGCAGCAACAACAGCTTGATCAGTGTAGGTCTCTCTTGAATTTCTTCGTGACACGGCACTATACTCCAGAACAACTGCAGAAATTACAAGAAGACCCTCACGTTCGAAATCTCTTCTCGTCTTCCCAGCCTTAGTTTCTTTTTTTGTTAAAGACTAGTTTTTTTATTAAATATCATCAGACTTAAGTTTTTTATTAAATATTATCATGCGAACGTGGTGAATGTTATGTTGAAGACTTACGTTTTTATTAAATATTATCATGTGGACGTTGTGTATGTTGTGTTGTGGATGTGGTATGTTGTGTTGAAGACTTATTAAATACTATCATGTGGTGTTTGTTGTGTTGAAGACTCACTTTTTTGTATTAAATATTATCATGTGGTTATATTTTGTGTTTTTTAGATGCCAATTTTTATTTTTTTTGTTAATTATTTTCGTTATCGGCGGTTTAGAACCGCATTTGAACAGTTCATTTTTTTAAAATTTAATTTCGTTTGTAGCGGGTAGTAACCGCCATAAATACAACAATTTTTCACAAAAAAAACCGCCCGAAATTTATATTGTGACGGTTCGAAACCGATGTTAAACAATATCTTTTTGGCGGTTTGGAACCGTCATAAATACACTTTTTGGCGGTTCATAACCGTCAAAGACTAACGGTATTAAATTAATTTTTTGTAATTAATAACCCGCCAGAAATGAAGATTGTGGCAGTTCGAAACCGCCGCAATACATGTTTCATGCGGTTTGGTAGTGGCGGGTCGTAACCGTCACTAATGATGTTACTCACGGCCCTATTAGTAGCGGTTCCCAGAACCGCTTGAAACGGTGATAGTAGCTGTTACGACCCGCTAGTAATGGATTTGGGATCCGCTTCTACCATTCGCCCTTCTTGTAGTGACTGCGTCGTTCTGCCTCGGGGTCCGAGGTAAACCAGTCACGAAGTCCATCGTAATATGTTGCCACTTTCACTCCGGGATAGGAAGCGGTTGTAGCAAACCAGCCGTACGATGGTGCTCAGCCTTCACCTGTTGGCATATCAAACACTTGGCAACGCTCCGTGCCACACTCCTCTTCATGCCAATCCGCCAGTAATTCAGACGGAGGTCCTTATACATCTTGGTGCCACCAGGATGTACAGAATAAGGCGAGCTATGAGCCTTGCTCAAAAGCTCCTCGTGAACATCACCTGCAGGTACGTAGAGTCTGCTGTCGTACCGCAGCGAACCATCTTCATGAATCACGAACTCCGTCCGTAGCCCAGCTTCAACCTGCCTCCTGATCCTCTGCAGCTTCGGATCTCCTGTCTGTGCTGCCTTGATCCGATCCATGATCATGGACTGAATCTGCAAATTCATGAATGAAAGAACCATACCAGGTAGGACGACCTCCAAATCCATCCCTCTCAGCTCCTGCTGAATCCTCCAGTCGGCAGTAAGCATCATTGCAGTAGGGAGTCTACTCAGGGCATCGGGCACCACATTCACCTTCCCCGGATGATACTGTAAGTCTATCTCATAGTCGGCTATGAGCTCCAACCATCGTCTCTGACGCATATTGAGCTCCTTCTGCGTAAAGATGTACTTCAAGCTTTTGTGATCGGTGAAGATCTTCACGCTCTCACTCAGCAAGAAGTGCCTCCAGATCTTCAATGCAAAAATCACCGCTGCCAACTCCAGATCGTGCGTCGGGTAATTCTTCTCATGAGTCCTCAACTGACGAGAAGCGTACGCGACCACATGGCCATGCTGATGCAGAACACATCCTAGGACCTTCCCTGACGCATCACAATATACTTCGAAGCCTCCGCTTCGATCCGGAACAGTCAAAACCGGTGCCGTGGTCAACCTCACCTTCAAGATACTGAAGGCCTCCTCACAAGCATCAGACCAAAGAAACTCGACATCCTTCCTTGTCAGCTTCGTCATCGGCTCCGCAATCTTCGAGAAATCCTTGATGAACTGCCGATAATAGCCTGATAAGCCCAGAAAGCTCCTGATATCTGACGCTGACTGCGGAGTCGGCCAATCTCTGACTGCTCTGACCTTCTCTGGATCTATAGATATGCCATCTCCGGACACCACGTGTCCCAGGAACGTGACTCTGTCCAGCCAGAACTCGCACTTACTATACTTGGCATATAGCTTATGTCTCCTCAGCGTCTCCAGCACTGTCCTCAGATGACAGCTGTGCTCCTCCTCTGTCTTCGAGTAAATAAGGATGTCATCAATAAAGATAACGACAAACTTATCCAAGAAGTCGTAGAATATTAAGTTCATCAAATTTATGAACACGGCTGGAGCATTGGTCACGCCGAAGGGCATAACCATGAACTCATAATGTCCGTACTTCGTCCGGAAGGCTGTCTTCGGAATGTCGTCCTTCTTCACCTTCAGCTGATGATATCCGCTCCTCAACTCCAACTTCGAGAAAACTCTCGAACCTCCAAGATGATCAAAGATATCGTCGATGCGCGGCAGCGGATACTTATTCTTCACGGTGACAGCATTCAACCCTCGATAGTCGACGCACATCCTGCGGGACCCATCATTCTTCTTCACGAGCAATACAGGTGCACCCCATGGTGACACACTAGGGTTGATGAAACCCTTTTGCAGCAACTCATCCAACTGCTTCCGCAGCTCCTCAAGCTCAGCAGGTGCCATTCGATAAGGCGCCTTCGATATTGGCTGCGCTCCCGGCATAAGGTCGATACCAAACTCTAAGGCTCGGTCGGGTGGCAGACCCGAGATATCCTCTGGGAAGACGTCGTCGAAGTCTCTGACGAATGTCGATCGTTCGATCTCCATCTCCATCTCCATCTGCATAGCAGCTACAATCGGTGCCTCCGGCTTGGCCCGAAATCTGATGGGCCCAAGCGACTCATCTCTGCTACGGAACTCGAACTCCGGATGACCTGGAATCTGGAATACAACCCTCTTGCTGTGGCAGTCGATCGAGGCATGGAAGTCTCACAGCCAATCGATGCCAAGAACGACATCGAAATGCGGCAGGTCGTGGACGATGAAGTCTGCAAATAGTTCGTGTCCACTGACCACTAAAGGAATCGATCGACAACCCATGTTCATAGTCACCACTCCGTTCCCTGTAGTGATGTCCCAACACTTAGGAAGTGTGTGGGTGGGAATGGAGTGCTTTGTTATGAACCTCCAGGATAAGATGCACATGGATGCACCGAAGTCAAACAAAGCCAAGGCAGGGTGAGAGGACACAAGAATGGTGCCTAAGATGTAAAGAGACTAAGGTCAACAACACTACTCTAGCAAACAAGGCAAACAAGCAACTAACAATAAGGTTTACTCTATGAAATGAAAGACTAGATTCGAAGTATACCTGCAATAACTCCATCTAGCTCCTCAGTCTCAATAGCGGTCATGGTGTATGCCGGCCTCTGGGGTTGCACTGCCCTCTGAAACATCTGCCTCTGCGGTGCCAAGGGTGGTCCACGTACAGCAGCTCCTCTCTGAACTGGGGCAGGTGCCCTACTCTGTAGCGGGGCTGGTGCTCCGACCATAGCATGACGCGCTCTCGAACAATCCTTCGCAGCATGCGAGGCATCTCCACATACTAAGCACAGTCCCAGCTTCCTCCTACAATCCTTCTGAACATGTCATGTCTTCCCGCAGTAATGGCATGGTCCCTTACTCTGAATCTGCATAGGTGCTCCTGGCCTCTTGAAAGGCACTGTCTGGACTGGCCTCATCGTCGGCCTAGCAGGTGGCCGGTACTGCTCCATGGGACGCTTCCCCTTATCAACTGGAGGGTCAGGAAGGAGCGAAATAAGCTCATGATTCTTCGCAGCATCTAGCACCTCCCTCATAGTCGTGAAATTCTTCGAAGACATAGAAGCTTGAATCTTCGGCGCAGTCCCTGACGAAAGCGATCAGCTCGCTTCTCCTCCTTCCTTACCATATGCGAAGCAAAACGACTCAGCATCTCGAACTCAGCTTCATACTCCTCGATAGTCATATCCCCCTGCTTCAGATCTATAAACTTGCTCAACAGCTCCCTCCTAGCAGACTTGGTGAAATACTTGTCCTTGAACATAGACCTGAAGGTCTTCCACTCCACTGGCTTCTCCAGACACCTCTCCTCAATGCGCCACCAGTTCCTTGCATTCTCTATCAGCTGCATCTTCGCTATCTCCACTCGGGTATCATCAGGAATCTTCGCAGCAACTAACTTCTCCTCCGTGCTCTGGATCCACTCGTCAGCAGCTAGGGGTCCCTCTTTCCCCGAAAATGTCCTCGGCTGGAGCTCATTGAACTGCTTCACTCCTGGAGCGGCTCGTGGGGCAGGCGGAGGTGGTGGCGGTGCAACTGGGGGAGCCTGAGCAGCACGCTGAGACTGCTGAACCAACTAATGCTGCACCTCCAGCATCTCTCTCATCACGCCGAGAAACTGACGGAACTCTCCGCCCTGGTCTTCCGGAGCTCCATCGCCTGAGTTCCCGGATCGGGTCACGCGTCGTCCTGCCATCCTATTGTCAAGAAATACAGAGATTAGACTCGTACGATTTACTGCATATCATAAAATGAATGTCCTGACTCCTATTGTTCTGTACTTGCAGAAAGAATGGGTCGGGACCTGCATGGGCCACCACTAAAACCTGTCACGACCCGCTTCCCAAAACAACGGAGGCGAAGCGTGACTAAGGCCCGCTTAGGCCGGGGCGAGAAGCCCGGACCCAATAAGCGTCTGTGTGGTACTCCAAGTCGAAGGTACAGGTCCCTGCATGTTAGTACAGAACAATAAAAGTACGAAAAAGAAAGACAATCATTTTATTCCAAATTAAATATCCAAAGTACTGAGAGTCTAAAACGCCCGAAGGGCTACAACTGCAGAAAAGGAAACTACCGGTGCAAGCACCCAACCTAGACAGGAAAACAAAAGGTGCTACGCACCCAACAACTAAGATGGAACCTCCGGATCAGCAGTGGGGATCTCTAACTCTGGTCGTCCTCGGGCACGTACTCAGGATCGACGTCCTCTGGCTCTACGTCCTCGGGTAGCTCGGTCTGGTCGTCGTACTCCGGCTCGACACCTGACGTACAGCACCAAAGAAAGGAACTGTACGTCAGGTAAAGTCTACAACACAAGGTCAGACTCCACTGCAAGTGTACTGAACTATTAAACATCGTTTTACTGGTTGATTAGCATGCTGGGGTTACAACAAAGTAACAAGAGAAGTAACGTAGCAGGAAGGTAAAGCGTATCAGGCAGTAGTCGTAGCGTGTGCTACCGACTACGGGACTAACCTAAAGGTGTCAGGACAAGACGAAGACAGACAAGACAAGTCAGACACGACACGACACGTGAGACACGAAGGGTTCACGCCTTACGGGTTGAGGGGGATCAGACCTTCTCCCCGTGCGCACGCTCAACCTTACCCCAAACCCCAGAACTCAGGACAAGAAGTACAGAGATCACTTCCGCTAGGGAAGCACCTGAAACGCCCGCAGGCTTTTTGTATCACGGATATCACTCCCGCAAGGAGAGCATCTGAAATGCCCGAAGGCTTTTTGTATCACGGAGATCACTCCCGCAAGGAGAGCATCTGAAACGCCCGAAGGCTTTTTGTGTAACAGGGACAAGACACGACCAGTGTACGGGAGAGTTATTCTAGGGTGTCCACACGCACGCACACACAAGATAATCCTAAGGTGTCACAAGTTGTTGTTCGTCGGACTTAGACTTCGTCGTCAAGTCTAAGTCGTCAGGGTGACCCAGACGCTATCATTTCACGTCCGGAATCTAAACACTCACAGTCTAACATTTCTAACAATTTAAGACCAAGACGCGGTCAAAAACGCAAGTGGGTACACTTGCCTGTGGTGGCGAGTATGTCGTCCGTCCGGGGTGTCTCGTCCAGTCGTCGCGTCCGCGGTAGTCCGTCTGAAACAGTCACGATGACGGTGTCAGGTCGCGATTTTAGAAATTCCTATTTAGGTTTATTTCTAGGTTGAACGTGGCTACCCTAATAGTCACGAGTCAAGTTGTCCGATCAGCCTATCCGATGATTCTATCCTATGTGCACAGTCAAAAGTCCAAACGTCGGTCTACGGTTACACATCGTTTTAAGGGAGCAGAAAATAACTTTAATGTGTTAAGTTGCCGATTTTAGTTAGGTTTCCAGTTTTGGCTACGGTTTGGGTTGTGCTACGAATTTCAGAAACCAACCTCTCCGGAGTCTGGAGTAGTGCGAACGTAGCGTCTGGACGGTAGAAGATCCGCGTCGTCTACGGCGTCTCGGCTATGGGTAGCGTAGCGAGACTCGTCCGGGTAGCGAACGAAGTGCGTGAGCAGCGAGTAGGGGTGAAACAGCGAGCAACGGCGCGATCAACGTCGAAACAGCGAGCAACGGCACGAAAACATCGGTACAACGTCGTCGGATCATAGCTGAGGGCTGTCTGGTCTGAGAGGATGCCGCGGGAGGTGCCTCCGGCCTAGGGGGAGGTCGACGGCAGTTCGGGGAGGCTTCGGCGTCGACTTCACGGTGGCCGGCGTCGGAAAAAATACGCAGCAGCGGCGAAATCCGCCACTGTCGTTGCTGTTTGTGCGAGAAGATCGCCGCTTGCAGCGGTCTGATGTCGGTGGCGGGTCGCAGTCGCCGGGGGACGTCGGGGCGGCGGCTCCGGCGGTCGAGCGGCGCGATTGCCGGTGAAGCTACGGCGATGCGGGTGATTCACAGCCCGTACGGCTGTGTCGGGCGTCGGGCGGTGAAGTCTCGTAGTTGGTTGGAGGAGGGTCGCCGGGCGCGGTAGACGACGACCGGGGGTCGGGGCGGCGGTCGGTTGTCGAGAGCGGCCGGCGACGGGGTCGAGAACGAGGGGAGAAGTATCGGGCTTGAGGGTTTGAAAAGAATGGCGGCTGGGAAAAATAGTTTGCCCTAAGTTTGATTTGCACGTGAACAAAGTTAATAGATTTAGGGTTTTTAATATATAAAAGTTTGATATATTCACCTAGGGAAAAATAGGGTTAAGTGTAGGAGATAGAGAGAGGGAGGGGGTGCAACCAGGGATAAGCCTAGGGGCAATAGAAAACAGTTTAGGAAAAAAATCATGAAATAATTCAAAAGATATAGCCAGATCTGTCACCGATTCGAATTTGAATTGATCGGGAAAATCGACGGTCGAGATTTATCCGGGCGATAACTCTCAAATCGGGCGTCAGAAAAATAATTCGAAAATACCGGGGCGATCGTGGAGACGAGACGCACAAATCTACAGAGCCTGATCGTGCGTAATGCCTACCAAAAATTTACGTAAAATTGGAAGCGGCGTTTTGAGCCAATTGACTAAAACGCCCCCATCGTTCAAAGTCGTTTTGCGAGAAAATGAGCCGTGAAAAGACGTTCCCAAAAATTACTATAAAATTCTACATTCCCAGACAATCACAACGGCATATCACATCGCATATGCCGGAAACCAGAAATAGCCAAATAAAATACGTGCACGTGGAAGCACGTGCACGCAGAAAATCCATAAGGTCGGAAAACGACCGTTACAAAGTTGAACAGTCGAAGCGGTGGAGAGAGAGAGTCGACGTGGGGAAGTGGTCGCGTAGACTTGAATATAAAATTGGGGGAATCAATCTGAGCCGTTGGATCAAGGAATCGACGGCTCGGATCAAATCACATGAACCGACACAGCATAAGACAGTCGACTGATGAACTATAGTCAGTCGACTGGATGAAGTGATAAAATTAAAGCTCAGATAGATGGGCAGTCGACTGGAAAGTAACATGCAGTCGCCTGTCCATTGGACAGTCGATTGACATATACTCAACAGTCGGCTGGCCGAGAATTAATACAATTCACAAAAAGAACAGAGAACACTGTAAAAATTCGACAGAGAGTACAGTCGCCTGATGACTAAAATGCAGTCACATGTTAAATTAACAGTCGACTGTAAAGCAGTCATCAGTCGGCTGTGCGAAAGATACCAATTCTCAGACTGAGGAGATAGATTAGGGCAGTCGACTGTCGAAGGAAAGACAGTCGTCTGTCCTGGTCCAAAAGAGCACAGTGAGATAGAATTCCAGAGAATAAGAACACTCACCATAGGACCTATACTCTAATCACAAATACATCGTAAAATCATTATGAAAACAATAACTCCATTGAAACACAAATTACTCCAATCAAACTCAAAACTCATGAAATCAAATAAGTCACAATTGTCTTTCTTAAGCTCATAAAACAATAAAGCACATGAAGAAACACAATCAAAAAGATATGAGCTCAATAAGGAGTTATAACATGAAAGATTGAACTTCTAGATTTCAGAGTCACCCATAATTCCCAATTCTCCACGGAACCTCACAAATGAATCTTCTTTAAGAGGTTTAGTGAAGATATCGGAAATTTGTTTTTGGGTTTCAATGTACTCTAAGATGATGTCCTTCTTAGCTACATGATCATTTATAAAATGGTGTCTCACGTCTGTGTTTGGTACGGGAGTGGTGTACCGGATTCTTGGAAAGACAAATAGCACTTTGATTATCAACCATGATAGGGCAAGTATCATAATTGACACCATAGTCACTAAGAGTGTGTCTCATCCAAAGAACTTGTGCACATGCAAGACCCACGGCAATATATTCCGCTTCAGTCATGGACAATGACACCGAATTCTGTTTCTTAGAAAACCAAGAAACTAAGGAATTTCCTAAGAAATGGCATGTGCCACTAGTACTTTTCCTGTTGGACTTGCATCCGGCAAAGTCGGCATCACTATATGAGATTAACTCATATGTGCTAGACTTAGGGTAAAGTAACCTATAATCTAGGGATTGATTGAGATAACGAAATATTTGTTTAACCGCAATCAAGTGTGACTCCTTAGGTCTTGCTTGATATCTAGCACAAATACATACGGAAAACATGATATCGAGCCTACTAGCGGTTAAGTAAAGTAAGCTACCGATCATACCTCGATATAGACGAACGTCTACATCTTTTCCGCTTTCATCCTTGTAGAGATGAGTAGTAGTACTCATGGGAGTCCTTTTGCTCGAAGATGATTCCATCCCGAATCGCTTAATAAGCTCCCCTGTGTACTTTGTCTGATGTATGAAAGTGCCATCTCCATTTGTCGAATTTGCAATCCAAGGAAGTAGGTGAGCTCTCCCATGTGGCTCATCTCAAACTCATCCTTCATAGACTTGAAAAATTCTTGACAAAGAGTAAAGTTAGTAGAACCGAAAATAATATCGTCTACAAAAGCTTGAATCAAAAGAATGTCATTTTCATAATCTTTAATGAAGAGTGTAGAATCAAATTCTCCCATTTTAAAACCTAAATTCAAAAGAAAGGTCTTAAGACGATCATACCAAGCTCTAGGAGCTTGTCTCAATCCATACAACGCTTTCTTAAGTTTGAAAACATGGTTTGGAAATTTTTCATGAATAAACCCGGGAGGTTGTGAAACATAGACTTCTTCATTGACAAACCCATTTAAAAATGCACTTTTAACATCCATTTGAAATAATTTAAAATTCTTATGGGATGCGAAAGATAAAAGCAACCTAATAGCTTCTAATCTAGCTACGGGGGCAAAAGATTCTTCAAAATCAATACCTTCCTCTTGCCGGTAGCCTTGAGCCACTAACCTTGCTTTGTTCCATGTGATTACCTCGTTTTCATCCGTCTTGTTCTTGAAGATCCATTTGGTCTCAATAACTTGGTGACCACTTGGAAGAGGTACAAGTTCCCAAACTTCGTTTCTCTCGAATTGCGCTGGTTCTTCTTCCATTGCCACTATCCAAGAGCTATCCTCACAAGCTTCTTGAATGTTCTTTTGTTCAATAGTAGAGACGAATGCGCAATGAGAGAATTCTTCAATTCTTGATCTCGTTCGAACACCCACACCAATATCTCCAATAATTTGGTTATGGGGATGGTTGCAAACGGTGGGATAAGCTTTGGGTATACCTGGATCACTAGGAACAACTTCAACAACTTTGTTAGAAGTGTTAGTCTCAACAATAAAATCATTAATCTTAACATTATTAAGAGAATCACAAAGAATATCTACATTATCATCATCAACATGAGGAAAAACAAAATCTTCATAAAAATATACGTGAAGTGATTCCTCAATTGTTGAAGAAGTTTTGTTGTATATCCAGTAGGCTTTGCTACGTGTGGAATATCCAACAAAAATTCCTTCATCGGTTCTTGGCTTAAATTTGTCTAAATTACCAAAGGTGTTCTTTATAAAACATTTTGAACCAAAAACACGAAAATATTTCACTTGAGGCTTTTTATCATAAAACAACTCAAAACAAGTTTTGTTTGTTCGGGGTCTCACTAGGATCCTATTGAGCACATAACATGCCGTGTGCACCGCTTCTGCCCAAAATTATAGTACCAAATGACTATCATGGAGCATAGTGCGAGCACACTCAATAAGAGTCCTATTCTTTCTTTCTATAACACCATTTTGTGGTGGAGCACAAGGAAAGGAAAAAGTATGAGTTATCCCGGAGTCATCACAAAACTTAGTAAAAGATTTATTCTCAAATTCTCCTCCATGATCACTACGAATAGTGATAATGGTGGATCTTAAAAGATTCTGAATCTTCTTTGCAAATTTGGTAAACTCTTCATGAGCTTCATTCTTATTAGTTAAGAATGAAACCTGATCGCTCCGGAATGCAACCCAAAAGTGCGACCTAGTCAAAAACTTGGTCGGCCCCGGATATACACCCGGAGAACGATTGTAGTTTTACCGCAAGCGCACGGCAAAGTGGCGAGCGGGTATCGAACACGAGGAGGTGGTGTTGGTTCCAATCTATCCTAGGTTGGTTTGAGTACGAATGTTTTATTGGTGGATATGGCTATGGTGTGATGTAATGGTAATGGTGATGGATGTCGGTCAAATATCGATTCAAATACAATATAATAAAAGAGTCTAGAGCTAGGAAATCCCCACTACAGATCGTCATACATCATTGTAAATAGTGAATCGCAATATTACTAGACTTGTGTTGGGGTGAACTAGTTGCAACTGAATGTAAAACCTAGCTCACGCTCTCGCGCTGTTGCCGGTCTATAGCTATCCTAGGTTTGGGTCCAATCTCTTGCAAACCCTAGCCTAGGCAAGCTAGCATTAGGATCAACATCATCGTTCAATCACGCCCCGAGCCCACTCTCGTGCAAACTCGGGCCACGACCTAGGTTGTGATAGTTTGTATTCGTCCAATCTCTTGCAAACGAATATGGGTATAGATTTACAATTAAAAATCCTAGCTTTGGTCCAATCTCTTGCAAACCAAATCTAGAGAAATCCAATTGTAAATCTAAATCGAATATATAGGCCTTCCCATCGATTAGAATCCAATCTCTTGCAAATCCCAAATCGATGGAAATCCCTAGCTATCCGTAGTAAATCAATCACAACCTAACCTCCTAGAAATTCTAGCAATTTAGAAATTCATTCATCACGAATCTGAAATTAGATCCATAGGGTTCATCCCCAAACCCTAGAACAACAAATCTACTCTAGCATAGCAATAAGGATATGAAAATCAATAGAAATCATTGCTTGCATACAAAAAGATAGAAAAACAAAGATTCAAATAAAAAGAAGAAAATACTTAGCTTGATGAAGATTTTCAATCCAAAATACAAGCTTTTAGATCCAAGAGGGGGCCTAGGGCATGTCCTAACCTCTAAAATAATCCCTAAGAAAACATATGGGAACCTTAAGAAAACATAATGGGGATCCTCTCTAATGGTGGCTACAAACCCCTTAAATACTCCCCCAAAACCCTAACAAGAAACCCTAGAAAACCCCTCAAATTCGTGCCCAAAAACAGCCCAAACCGCAACTTAAAATCTGGGCCCAGGCCGCACTCGGCCGAGTGGAAAATGTGACTCGGCCGAGTGGAAATTCCAGCACTGCAGCATCAACTTACAAAAATTCTCCAGATTTCATCCGACCTCCGATTGGCGCGTTCTTGGCGGCGTTGGAATCTTCATGAAGTCTACTATCCATAACAAATATGAGAAAAATAATTTGCTTGCTAGAATGATAGCAGATTTCAAAAGAGTGGGAGGCTGTCTGAAAATCTGGGCGCTGCATGTCCTCGGCATCACTCGGCCGAGTTGACTTCTCTACTCAGTCGAGTGGGCTTCTCTACTCGGCCTAGTGATCGACCCTGTAAAATTCCAGTAAGTCAGGGGTCTTGGGGGCCTGTCTTCGGAGGTGACTCGGCCGAGTGGCTTTACTCACTCGGCCGAGGGGCATTCGGTAATCGGCCGAGTCGGAACCCTCAATCGCCTGACGGATTCCAGTAAGTCTGGGATTTTTCCTTGCCGTCGTCGTGATGCCACTCGGGCGAGTGGTGTCTCCATGCTCGGCCGAGTGGGATGGCGATGCTCGGCCGAGTGCACGCTGATTCTCAATCTGCTGCGTGTCCGATCTGGCCGGCCGAGCGGGCTTCTTTGCTCGGCCGAGTGATCTTCTTTGCAAATTTGGTTAACTCTTCATGAGCTTCATTCTTATTAGTTAAGAATGAAACCCAAGTAAATCTAGAAAAGTCGTCAACGACAACTAGTCCATAATGAGCATTACCTAAAGAAGGGGTTCTAGTTGGCCCAAATAAATCTAGATGTAGAAGTTATAGGGGCCTCTTAGAAGTAATCCCTTCTTTAAGCTTAAATGAAGATTTACTTAGTTTGCCTCTTTGACATGAATCACAAAAGTTTTTCTTATTAAAAACAATCGTAGGAAAACCTTTGACTAGATCGTGCTTAGCTAACTTATATAAGTGCTTGAAGTGAACATGACCAAAACGGCGATGCCATAATAGGTGTTCACTTGTGTTAGCAACTAGGCAATGTTCTACGGTTTTAGGCAAACTCAAATAATAAATATTTTTGCGCCTAATACCGGAAAATAAAATATTTGAATCACAATCAACAATAGTACATAATCCTTCTCCAAAGTTAACCTTGTAACCTTTGTCACAAAGTTGACTAATGGAAATGAGATTGTGACATAAACCACTAACAAGATAAACATTAGTAATTAGAGGTTTAGAAGGATTACCAACGATACCTACTCCAATGATGGTTCCATTTTGATTACCTCCAAAAGTGACCGTTGCATCATGCTTGATGCTAATCACTTCGAAGAGCAATGAGGGATCTCCCGTCATGTGTTTGGAGCAACCGCTATCAAGAATCCATCCTTTCCCTTTAGAGCTAATAAGGCATTTATTGCTCTTCTTCTTTCTCTTGGGTACCAATATAATATACCATAAGCTTATGGTACCCAATGTTTGTTGGGTCCAAGGGGATTAGCCCTTTGGAAGCCAAGTCCAAGTGGACTTCCGCTTCCCAACATAGTTACTATTTCTAATCACATCATGAAAATAGGAATCAGCATAATCATTCCTAACATTTAGACTAGTGTTCTTAGGACCCCAAATAGTGTACATCTTGGGAGTCCTATTCCTAGTTGCATGCATATGTGTTGGATTTCTATGTGGTGCAAGCTTCTTAGGAACATGATTTCTAGCATAGAGATGTGGTGGAGGATATGCATTGTACATTCTAGAATGATACGTATTCTTGGGAACATGCATATTATATGAAGCATATTGATCATGCATGACATGTGGAGGATTAACATACATGAAAGAATGATGCGTATGAGCATATGGGTGTGTGGGAGCACGTACATGAGTATTTCTCATGTGTGGTTGTGTATGTGTCCGTCGGTGCGGAGCATAAAATGTGTCATGATTATCCACTTGTGAAGTAAGATGTTTCCTACGTGGATGAGTGTTAGTGTACATAAAAGCATGGCCTTGCTTTTGGTTTCCACCCTTAGTGGGTTTCTTGCCAAAAGGAAGAGAAGGTGATGTGATGACATTCTTGGTAGGATTGCTACCTATAGTGTCTTTGACACCACTTGTGGATGCATCGGAGGAAGGCCTCACAAAATCTATAGTGACACCACTATAGGAGGTACGAGCATTAGATGCATTTGCTTTTACAAATCCAAGGCCTACACGATGTGTGGCCGGAAATTGGTTTGCAAGCAAATCATCCAATTGTCCTTGTCCCTTATTGAATCTCACAATACGGGAGGACATGAGCTCATATTTCTCCTTTAAAGAAGAAATGTTGGTATCCAAGATGGACACCCGTGCTTTGAGCTCGTGCACTTGGGTTTTAAGAGAATCATTGTCTAAACCCAATTGTGTGTGACGTGTAACTAGATCACTATTATCCATGGGATGTGTTTGATCTAGTTGAGATTTGAGGGAGTTCACCTCATCTCTCAATGTGACATTTTGAGAAGCTAAGTTTGCTTTCTCAAGGGTTAAAGTATCAACAATGGTGTCATTGTTGATAATGCATGGAATGGATGACTTGCTAACTTTTGATTTCTTTAAGCTAGTGTATCTAAGCATTAAAGATTGGTATTTAGCAAATAGTTCTTCATTAGCTATACGAAGTTCATCCATTGTTACCTCGGTGTCATCCGTGTCGGAGTCACTCTCATCCGAAAGCGGGTCTTCAAGTGCCATGAAGCACATGTGGGCGCTCTCACCCTTCTCATCATCGGAATCGCTTGATGAGTCATCACTTGAGTCATCAAAGGTACCGAAGAGTCCTTTCTTCTTGTCTCTCTTATTCTTGTCGGACTTGTGGTACTTTGGTGCCTTCCACTTTTCTTTGTTGTTTAGCATTGGGCAATCCCTCTTGATGTGCACTGGCTTATTACACTTATAACAAAGAGAGAAAGTAGCATTAGTAGACTCAAAACATTTGTTGGAGGGAAATTTACCTCTGCGGAAGAAGCGTTGGAACTTCTTCGCCATTTGGGCCATTTCACCCAAATCCATCTCGTTCTCGGATTCATCAATTTCGGAGGATGACGAATTGGCGTTGAACGCCAAAGCTTTCTTCTTGGCCTCCGAGGGATTCATCATGGCTCGAATCTTCAATTGGTTATCACGTCTTACTTCGTAAGACATAAGAGTCCCGATGAGATTCACCACGGTGTAGTTCTTCAAGTCATTGACCTCCTCAATGGCGATTGCTCGTCTTTCCCATTTGGAGGTCATCCCTATAATGATCTTCCTTACCTTTTCAGGTTCGGTGTAAATTTGGCCAAGGGCTTCCAATTTGTTTGTGATGTCGGTAAAGCGTCCGTACATCGACGCAATGCTCTCATTTTCCTGCATGTGAAACAAGTCGAAGTTCTACACAGCAACATATAACTTTGAAAGCTTTACCTTATTCGTTCCCTCATGGGTAACGATGAGATGGTTCCAAATTTGATATGCACTCTTACATGTGCATATCTTGTTGAACTCATGTGGGTCCAACGTACAATGAAGAGCGTTCATTGCTTTAGCGTTGTTGACTTCGGCGGACTTCTCGGAAGTCGTCCATTTCTCGAAATCCTCTTCGACGGGCTCGACGTACTCCTTGTGGAGAGTTCTCCAAAGAGAAGCACTCCTAAGGAATGTCTCCATCCTACACTTCCAATGGCCAAAATTAGTATCATTGAAACGTGGAGGACGTACCGTAGATTGACCTTCGAAAAGTGTGGATGCTCCATCACGGTCGTGATTGTTGTACGAAGCCGGTGGAGGAACGTTGTTGTTGTTGGATGCCATAGATAAAACCTTGCGCTCTGATACCAATTGTAAGGACCCTGTCTATGGGGAAAACACTAGAAGGGGGGTTGAATAGTGTTTATGCAAATTTAAAAGGAATTTACGCCAAATAAAATGCAATCCAACAAATAGTGCAGAATAGAAAAACAACCCAAAGAGAAACACACGCAAACCCAGATATGTTTCAAGGGTTCGGATTATCCAAGTCAACTCCCGACTTGTTCCTGGTAATCCTACGTCCCTACCACCCGGATACCACCGGATACTCAAGTTAGAACCCTAACTTGAGGTTTCCTTAATGCCCACTTGTAGAAACCTTACAAGTGCAATCAAATACAATCGATGTCCTTGACTCCCACAACCAGGGAGCATGCAAAAACCACTCTCACAACCGAGAGCACAATTCAAATAAAGAAGTTATGAAATCTGAAAGCACCACTTACAATCACCTATGCCTTGAAGTAGAACTTGAAGGAGAAATGTGATGTGTGTTGAAGAACTCTCTTAGAAGAGAGGAGAAAGCCCTTTCTCTTGACTACACCAATTGCCTAGAAGATAAATCTTTGGTTCTAGGTTGGAGAGCAAGAGAACAAGATTTGGAAATACTTAGGGCTTTGGATTTGAAAGCTTTGATCTTTGGAAATAAAAGCTTGAAGGATTTAGCAATGAATGAGTAACCTTCCAATGAAACAGTAGAAGCTCTATTTATAGCTTTCTCAAATCCACAAAACAGTTTAGGCAAAAAAAACCCAATCGAAATCCGTGAGAAAAATCTCAACGGATATAATCTGAACTCGCGACAGTCGACTGTTGAACAATCCACAGTCGACTGTTGCACAGTCAGCAAGGGTAGGTGAGAATTCATAACGATAACTTACCACGTGGACAGTCGACTGATGAAGCAAAGACAGTTGTCTGTTAAACCAACAGGCGACTGTAATTTCTTCGACAGGCGACTGGCCAAGAGAAGAGTAAGTTAGACAAATACTGGAAATCTCACAAGATACAGGACAGACGACTGATGCAAGGAACACAGTCGACTGTTAATCAGAACAGGCTACTGTAAAATCTTGAACAGGCGACTGTCAAAATCAAGAGAAATTTCCAGAGAGCTGAGTCAAAGAAATGACTTACAGACAGGCGACTGTTGCAGCATAGACAGTCGACTGATCTAATATACAGTCAACTGTATATACAGCATAAGTCGACTGGTCGTAGAAATCAGATCAAACAGAGTTTGGGCAAGGAGAGACATGCGACTGATTTACAACACACAGTCGACTGTCACTAGGACAGGCGCCTGTGAATCGTTCAACAGTAGCATGTCCGAAATAATCAGAGAAGGCCCAAAACTTCATTGTAATAGTCTGTGCATAACAGGCGACTGTAGAACAAAACACAGTCGACTATTTTTGAGACAGGCGACTGTAAACTGTTAAGCAGTCGGCTGTTATGAACAATCCTAGCACAAACAAAAGAGAATTGAATTGGGATCAAAGGACAAATGTCTAGAGATGTCATATGACAGAAAGTAGATGTGTGTGAGTGCTCCATCAAAGTTCTACTTCTAAGCTACATACTAGAAGAGATAAAAGAAAAATTACATTGACGAATAATCTCTTCTTTCCATCGTATGAGCTTGAAGTCTTTACGGAGCTTCAATCATCAATCTACGATCATCCAATTCATATCATTTGCCTTCAATGACGTTTGTGAGTCATCCATTGCTAGTTGATCTTCATAATAAGCTTAGGCAATGGATTAACTGCAAAATAGGGGATTAGACACAAGTATTTATGTTTGCTCATCATTAACACCAAGTAGGGAGAAGTCCAATACTCAACATCTCCCTCTCCTGGAGATGACCCCACGTGATGAATCGCCACAAAACTACACACACACCTAGCATGGCTACGATAATCACATTCCCTAACCCTAGGAAGCTGAGTCCTCCTGCATTTCATGCTTCGTAGATCCACTTTGCCTTTGTATGAGTTGCTTGTCGTTGCTAGCTTATAGTGTGCTTCTACTTTGTGATTTTGATTTATATACCTATCTATGGTTGACCCCTAGATTATCATGTTTCAATTCCGAAAATGAGGTATTTGCTTCTACTGACTGCTTTTCTATGCATGATGTGTGTGTGTGTGTGTGTGTGTGTGTGTGTGTGTGTGTGTGTGTGTGTGTGTGTGATATGATTCAATTCAAATGTGTTCGGATTCCACAAATAGGACGAGGATAACCTATTTAGCATATGCTCTGATTTGCGAGAAATATCTCATTTGCCCACGTGTTTAGATTCAGATTTCTTTTTTGTTTTACTTGGTGCAAATCCCTTCGTCATGTACCGTTCTCCCACTTGGGAGAGTACACATGTATATACCCCAAAATCCAAAAATCCAAAAAAGAGAGAAAAGAAAAAAAACCCAAAAAAGAAAAGAGAAAAGAAAAAAATATATGTATAGCCAAAACCCCCAAAAAATACAAATACCCAAAACCCAAAAAAATTCCCGTGTGAATATTTCTCCTATCTACCAAGAATAAAGGGAAGGCGAGAGTTTGCACCGAGTGTTCTACTCCACACCTTCTCAACCTCCATCGTTTTCGAAAACACTTGGCGTAGGAACTTTCCAGCGATTATCTAGGCGATAGTGTGGTGATTTCCTAGTCCCTAGCTGTGGAGTCCCTGATGCATGATACGCTTCTAGTCTTATACTCTTCTCATGCATGCTGGAGCTATTATTCACCGTAATTTCGGATTGAATCGATATTTGGGTCATTCCTTAGGTGTGTTTATATGGAGCTTTAGTGCTCGATGTAGATAGTAACATCGTTTGCTAGCACACGACCACACTCACTCGCGCTTCACCGTGTGGGCCCATGACACTTGTTTGGACTCATATTCCTTGGTTTAGTATTGTGTTTTGTCGCAAGCTTGCCTCGTGTGGTGTGTTCGATTTTGTTGGCTCTGACGGGCGATTTAGGATTTTGTTTTCTTTTCTTGTTTCTCTCTCTATTTTTCCCTCCGAGCTCCTACTCTCACTCATCTTCCTCGAGGACGAGGAAGCTTAGGGGATTTTGACGTGCGTTTATCTTTTATATATTCATGCACGTCTTCTTCATGATTTTTCGCCGTTTTCCGTAATTTGATACCCGTTCTTTTATGTTTTTTGTATCTTTTCACTTTCTCTGTGTTTTTGTGTAAATGCAGGAGATTTCCAGCGTCGGGGACATACGAAGAAGATATCATGAGTCCCTGAAGCAACGGGAGGAGTCACGCGTAATCCAGAGGGCCAAACGACGAAGATACCCATATTTCAGCCCCCAACCGATCGGTTGGATAAAGCGAACCGATCGGTTGGTGCACGCGTATCCGACCCAGACAGGAGCTGAAGAGAAGAGCAGCTCACCCGATCGGTTCGCTGATCAGGTGAGATCGACAGAGCTTTCTGTCTTTTTGGGCTTAATTCCAACCGATCGGTTGAAAACTCAACCGATCGATTCATCTGAAGCTGAAATTCCCAAAGCGACGACCCGGTCACACAACCCGCTCTCCTCAGTGCCTGGTTGAAACTTCGGAAGCCCGATGGCCATCACGATAAGCAGCTCACCCGATCGGTTGATGCTGCAACTGATCGGGTGACCTCGTTATATATAGCTAACCTAGGGTTTTCTGAAACGGACGTTATTATTTTCTTTCTTTTTTCTTGGGTTGTGACGGCTGGAATTTTCTTCTGTTTTGTAAGTGTTTCGATTACTTTGAAACATTAACATAGTCTTAATACAACTGCTAGCAACTATTTTCTATTGCCTGATCATGATTTCTACTGTTGAATCTTTTTTAGAATGTGATTTTGCCATGAATTGTGAGTAGTTCCTAAATCTGGGATTTTGGTGGAAACCCCTTCGTGGGTTCTCCCTAGAATGACTATAGGATTAGGATTTCAATAGGGTTTAGAAATTTAGATGGTCACGCGTGGTGTTTCATTGTCATTGGCGAGAGAAAGACCGCCTCTGACCATCGGGCCAAGGGGGCATAAGCTTGGCGATTGACTCCCTAGACACAGCTCACGCCCCGAGCGTAGACATTGAATCCTAGCGCGTGGGAATGACAGGATGAGATGTTGGGAGTAATCGTTGCGAGCTTAGTGCTCACGGAGTCGGTCGGTGTTAATGGACATGGGAATGCCCATCGACCGAACCCGGGTAGTCCTAGCATATCATCCTGGGCATCGACCAGAATATCGGGCCCATGTGATGCTAGGTATCACTCTTAGAGGCAATGTCCCACCACTAAACCCTAAATCCAATCGTGTTCCTATCCGTCGGGCGTAATAGTGAGAGCACATGATAGGGTGGAAACCGAAGTCCTAGGTTTCCTTTTATATCGTTTATCCTTCGTATTTATATTCTGTGACAACCTACCGATCGTTCGGGCTAGCTCACCCATTGGGTGAACCGGTTCCTTTTCGACAGCAAGCACAACACACGCCTTCCTGAGTTCGACCCCCAAGCCACACTACAACACCGTGCGCTTGCGGTATAAATATTTAAATCTGGTATCCCCGATCCTATTGCACTTGTATGCTCAAATCTTTGGGACGTCACGGAGCCAGAGCTTATTGACGAGGAGGTCGTGCATCGAGATGGGACACAGCCATTCATGAGGATCCCGATCACTGCACTCCTCTATTAGAGCTTCCGCAACCACCTCATTCTTCTACTGATGCCGAGGAGACTACAAAGCTTATGCATACCGGCGAGGAGGATGTGCGTGAGGACGAGGATGCCACGACCACATACGCGTGGTCCGCTCCACATCCACCTCCACAGCCATCTCTGTTGCGGCTTCTTCCTTGGTCTGTAGTTAACCACGATGATGTCATTCAGGACATCGGGCAGATGGTGGAGCATGAGCATGTCGTCGAGGAGAATGTGCATGAGGGCTTGAGTACGATGGTCCACTTCATGGAGCCCGAGTCACATCTACCTATACCATCACTCTCTACTTCTTCTGCGGCTGAGCATCTACTTGAGCATATTGCCCCTATTTAGGGAGATTTTCATACTCACTCTCACTCCATATTTAAGTCTCGCTTTTCACGTTCTATTTCTTTAGACTCATATATTTTTGACACACCATATCTCTCGCGGGACACATGATCTACTTCTCTTGAGGTATGTTGCAGTGTGTCACCACCTGGAGAGCCACTTCTCATGGAAAGCGAGAATTTGGTCGTCACTAGTACAGAGGATAACGACCCAATCTCAGGGAGTTTTCGTCACCCTTTTATTATTTTTCCATCTTATTTTGACGATTATCTTTGGGATACATTTATTTTGGGAAATGATTTCTTGCCACAGACTAATGCACCTCATCATTTACAGGTTACAGATGGACACCTACGAGGGATGTTGGAGGTGCATTGCTTGGGTCCATTGGCACACGTGGCACAGCGCTTCTGGCAGAGCCACAGTAGGAGTAGTTAGAGCAGCTACCTGCCCTACTCCAAATTCTGAATCTGCCTATGCTCAGGTGTATCCTAATCTAGTAGTGTAAATATTTACCGCTTTCAAGTTTAGATTAGAATAATCTCGATTCCTCTTATTAGCGAGGGGAGCGTATCTAGGGTTTTCTTTTGCATCATAATAACACATCATGTCGTGCCCTTCTATCATTTCACCCCCATCACCTTATCCTTGTTCTTTCGGCCCTTTCTCTTGGCCCCGTTATCATTTTTGCCATGAGACCCCTGCAACCTCCAAAGGGTGGTGATGCCTGTTTTGCCTATTGTTCACTCTCCCCTTTATCTTTT
Source organism: Scilla litardierei (assembly GCA_030789695.1). Lineage (NCBI taxonomy): Eukaryota > Viridiplantae > Streptophyta > Magnoliopsida > Asparagales > Asparagaceae > Scilla > Scilla litardierei. Next base: position 108,437,775 of record CM061138.1, read on the forward strand.
ATGCACCGTATCGGATTTTCAAATCTTTTGGGCATAGCTTATATTAGCTTAGGGGAGAGTATCACCCATAGTCATTTTTGTTATTTTTGATGCAATTCCCCTCCCATTTTATCTTCGCCCTCTCATGAGTGATCTTATTGCATTGAGGGCAATGCAAGCTTTATCTTAGGGGAGTTGTATTTCATGCATGTTTCCTTTATTTTCTTCCATTTTCACCTATTGCATGCATCAAAAATTTTTCTTTTCATTTTTATGCATCATTCCATCATGCATTTTTCTTTCTCCATTTCATTCTTGCCTCTTTCTAGAGATGAACCCTCAATGATATTTTGCCACTCATGCTTCACTTTTCGCATTTGAGCACCTTTCTCCATCACGCTATTTCTTTGATTATTCAATGCTCATTATGTGTTTTGCCATCTTTTGGGTTTATTTGCTATATTTCGATATTGTTGGTTGTGATTGTGTTTAAGGCATGCTTCTAGCTTTATGTCATATTTTAATATGCCCCTCTATTTGAAGGTCCTATATTTTCACGCTTCATTTCCAAAAAAAGGTTATTCTACCATTCTACCCCCGTGCTTCTAACTCTTGCATGAAATACTATATGTGTACTCTTATCGCATGTGTTATCTACCTTTCAACGGGATTAGGATATCCACACCTTTGTTCCGTGCCTTAATTTATGGAGGATTTTCTTGCCATGCTTGGATTTCTCATCTCTTTTGTTTTACTTTGTACATTCCCCCTTGTCGTGCATCGTTCTCCCATTTGGGAAAGTGCACACTTTTGTACATATTTTTGTATAATGGTCCTTTAGGGCTCTTCGTAACCCGATGCCCTAAAGCCATCTGGCTTAGGATGCGTAGGCGGCCCTTGCATTCCATTACGATTCCGCAAGTTTGCAAGACAAAAATATTAAAATCAAAAACAACAAAAACAAACCAAAAACCAAAAATAAGTATATATGCCACATTCTCCCATTTTCCTTCGCTCTCCACATTTCCTATATTTGAGAGCACCTATGTATATAGGGAAGGCGAGAGTTTGTACAAAGTGAGCTTTCCATATCTTCTCCATCTCCTTTTGAAAATACAAGCAAGGCAAGAAAGTGTTTCAAAAATCAAAAGCGACAAGTGTGTGTGGTGATTCCTTTCATCCTAGAGATTGATAGTTACTCACATGATTCATATCTATTCTTGCTTGCTTCTTCATGCATGTGTGGGTATCTCGTATTCACTGTTTGGAAGGTTTAATATGAATTTTGAGCTTCCTCATATTTGGGCATATTATCTACTATAACATGCTATGATAGCTTTACCTTTGCCAATGTTACGCTTCTATCTCTTTTGTGCTCCATTGACATGAACCCCTGATGCTATATTATGAGATTGAATTCTCGATTTGGATTGTGATATGCTTTTCCCTTGTGCTTAGTTGTGTTGGTGATTACATTTGTGGTTTGGAGAGGGTGATCAATGATTCTTCGCTTTCCTTTCTTGCTCTCGCACCCGATCTTCATTCCAACTCGTCTTCCTCGGGACGAGGAAGAGTTTAGCTTGGGGGCTTGATGCGTGTTCATATTTCACCTTTTGCACATGCTTTTCATCGTGTTTTCATATGCGTTTCATCTCATTCCATGTTGTACATATCACATCTTGGTTCATATTGACTATTGGGTGTATTGTTTGTATTTCATGTAAATATCGGCATTTCGGTGTCTTTTGGAGTCAACCTTACATGTCGGGACCAAAGCATGCTCATACAGCAAAGATCCAAGGGCAAAAGATGAGGATTTGATGTTTTGGAACTTCAAACGATCGGTTGGAAGTCCAACCCATCGGTTCATGCACACGTATATGACCCGACAAGGAGCAAGCAAAGAAGCGAGTCCCAACCGATCGGTTCAGTGATCGGTTGGATGTGACAGTGCTCTCTGTCTTTGAGAGAGCTTCCCAACCGTTCGGTTCATCCCCGGGTCATCTTGGGAAAGAACCCACCCGATCGGTTGACACTTCAACCGATCGGGTGGCCTTTTCTTCCCCTTTCGTGCACTGCTGATGCATTCATTGAAGATCTAGAATTAAACTTCAACCAATCGGTTGGGAGTCCAACCGATCGGTTCTGGTCAATTTCAGAAGTTTTGAGTTTTTGTTTGTTTCCACCCGATCGGTTGAACTTCCAACCGATCGGGTGGCCCCTTTTGCAGCAGTTTTAGTGGGTTTTTGGACCCGAACTGTTAGGTTTTTGTGGGGGCTTATAAATATAAGATGTTGGACGACTTGTAAAGGGGTTCTCTCCTATTTTTTCAGCAGCTTTTGCCCCTTTTTTGGGAGCTTTAGATTGGGTTAGATTAGGTTTATATTTGAATAAGTCTTGTAATGGATTGATGGATTCAAATGCAAGATAAGTATTTTTTTGTTATTTCCATTGTTTTGTGTTATTTTCATTTAGCTTGATGATGAAATTTTTTTTGGATTTGTTGCTTTCTATAATGTTCTTCATCATTGAGTAGTTCTTGATGAACCCTAATATGGGTTAGAGTAGGATTGATGCATGGGATTTTACATTTGACTTGATTGCATGGCAAGTGTTTGATGGAATGTGTCAATGGGGTTGTCTAGCAATCTGAGACCAATCCGTATGGCAACACACTAGATGTGTTAGGGTTGGCCTCCAAATGCTTGTCCCGTCAAGATCCGCTTGATGTATTGCTAGGAATTACATTTGACCTATTTGGCCAATAGGGTTACGCGGGGGCATTTTATTGTCATTGGCGGGAGAAAGACCGCCTTTGACCATCGGGCCAATGGGAAATAAAACTGGCGTTTGATCCCCTAGCCACAGCTCACACCCCTAGCATTGACATCGAGTCTTTGCACGTGGGAATGGCTTGGACGAAATGTTGGGAGTTATCATTGTGGCCTTAATGCTCCCGGTTGTGGAGGGTGTTGGACATGTGAATGCCCACCGTCTGAAAACGGGTAGACCTAGCGTATCATCCTGGGCATCGACTGGAATATCGGGCCCATGGGGCACTAGGTACCACCTTTTGGGGGCAATGTCTCACCATGGGTCAAGTCGAATGCCAAGTGTCATGAGTGCTCTAGCCCGTGTTAGTGGGGATTCATTTCTTGTCTTTTTTATTTATTTCCTTTATTCCTACACTTCCGCGCATATCATCCGCGTAGCTCTCACACAACCTAGGCGAAGCTAGTAGCATTCAAGCAATCCACCTCCTCGTGTTCGATAAACCCGCACCCTACACTAACTGTGCACTTGCGGTAAAACGACACCGTGCCCAAACCATAAACGGGACACCGGTCAGACTCCCAATTGGGTGTAAGAGAGTCAAGGATCTTCTCCACTTGATCCTCTTAGGAAATCACCTTCACAAGTCCTTTCAAAGAATTCACGATTTCTGTGAACCTTGTGAACATCCCCGAGCTATTTTCACCTTCCTTCATCTTAAACAACTCATATTTAGATCTAAATACGTATTGTTTAGATTTCTTTACCTTCGAAGTCCCTTCATGAGAAATATCCAATGTATGCCAAATTTCGTTGGCCGTTTTGCACATGGAGATGCGGTTGAACTCATTTGAAGTGAGGGCACAATGGAATGCATTCATATCCCTCGTATTGAATTTAATTGTGTCCTTCTCCGCTTTTGTCCTTGAAGCCACGTGTGTAGTAGGCTTCTCAAATGGCAACTCCATGATGTCCCATATGTCTTGACCCTACAAGTAGATCATCATCTTGATCTTCCAACTTGGGTAGTTGGTTTCGTTGAAGAGCGTGGGTCATACGGTTGATAGACCTTCTTCATAAGATGCAGATATAGCATTGAATGCCATCGTTGTAGTATGTTATAATCTCGCTCTGATACCAATTGTAAGGACCGTCTTATCCTTGCAATACTAACAACAAACTCTAGAGGGGTGTGAATAGAGTAATGGCAATAAATTGTGCAATTAAAATTTAACTTGCAAATACAGAATAATAAGTGTAAGAGGAATTAATCAACATAATCAATCCAAAAACAAACACAAGATTTTACACTGGTTCCCCAAACATGGGTACGTCTAGCCACACCAATATCAACTAAGATTCTCATACAGAGAAGTGAATACAATTTCAAACAGAGATACCTCACACAGAGGATTTTGGATTCTCACTACTAGAAAATTGGACATTAGCCATGGACGAATCCGTGGCTAATACCCTAAAATCCGTGGCTAATAGCCATGGTTTTTTATAAATTCAGTGGCTATTATTCCGTGAGGGAAAGTGCCATTGCAAATGCCAAAAATCCGTAGCAAATGGAAGAAATTCCGTGGCGGAAACGTTAGCCACGGGACTATAGCCACAGAAATTCTGTGGCGATTTTTCCACCCATTGCCACGAAAAATCCGTGGCAAAAGTATATTTGCCACGGAAATAGTTCAGAAAAAATTTCTGTGGTAAACATCATTAACCACGGATATTCCCGTGGCTATTGTTTTAACTATTGCCACGAAATGTCCGAGGCAAAAATATATTAGCTACGGAAAAGTTCAGAAAATAATTCAGTGGTCAACCGCATTAGCCACGGATATGCCGTGGCTATTGTTGTAACTACTGCCACAGAAATTCCGTGGAAAAAATATATTAGCTACGGATGATTTCCAAAAAATCTACAGTGGCTAATGCATTAGCCACGGATATTCCGTGGCAAGATTTTTTTATTTGCTACGGATTCTCGGTGGCGAAAAGTTTTCCGCGACTGATATTTTCCAAATACAATTGTGTGGCTAAATATATTAGCCACAGATAGTCCGTGGCTAATGTGTTTATTTATTTTTTTAAAAAATCCAAAAATTTTAGAAATTCATTTACAATCAAAATTCCCATATATATAAAATAACAAGAAAGAAAACATCGATGTACAATCAAAATTCACATATATATAAAATAACAAGAAAGAAAACACCGATGTACAATCAAAATTCACATATATAAACAATATCAAAAAATCCAATTAAAAAACTCTCATCCATCACCAACTTCCAAGAAACTACATGAATACAAACTTTCCACAAACATCAACATACCTCAATAGAAAAGTTTTCCACATACAAAAGGTTCAATACAAAAAGTTTCCACACATCAATATAATAGCCCCTCGGCCCCCTCAAACCAAAAAGTTTCCACACATCAACATAACGGCCACTCGGCCCCTTCAATACAAAGTAAACTCTCAATCTCATCATAACGGCCCCTCGGCCCCCTCTCATCACTCCCCCAAACACCAAGTAAAAAACAATTAAACCCTTACCTCAAATCTCCGCCCTCCGGTCCTCCACTGGCTCCGCCTTGCGGACGCGATTCCTGAAACAAAAATTGAAATAAATAAGTATTTACTAAAATTAATAAACAAATAACTATTATTTGTTAGAGGCAAGATATGCTTATTAGGATTCTGCAAACTAGTTTTTGGTAGGAATCATGTATATCAAATTTCCATCACAAAAGTGCATAGTACAGCTTAAAAAGTTAAACTATTGTCAGTCTTCTTCTAGACACAAATTGATTCTTCCCTAAGGTAGTAAATTTAGGGATAGACAGCAAGAAATGAAAGCTTAAGCAATTTCATTAACGGAAAAAGCTAGATAGGATTAGAAAAAAGATCTCAGTACAGAAACCTGACAAATTGTTTCATTGATGGTTTCTCGATTGAAGGTGAACAACATGGCTTGGATTGTTCTCAGACAACACATATGACCATTCCCCAATAACACATTGATATGCCACGTAGATAACCTGATGACTACTATTAGAATTCCAACCCATCTTAACTGATCACATCTGTAATAAAATAACTTGTTATCATATCTTCAGGTAATATCAGTTGATGTTGCTCATAAACTCAATCCCTTACTACACCATCCCTTGGTATATGCTAAAGATGCTAAAGCCAAAAAAACAATAATTTAGGTGTTCTCTTAGAAACATAAATGCCAGGTAAGTCTATGATGTCTGACATCACTGATCAACATAGGAAAGGGACACAAAAAAGGTATAACATTCCAGTCATTTTAGTCAATGCATTGGTTACTGGGAAATCCAATGGCAGACCATTCCAGGATGCCAGACTATTAGTGGTTTAAAGCATGTTGTGGTCCATTTGGCCAAATGCTGGAAAATGATATAGCTGTGAAATCATGTTAGTGTAGTGAAGTGGTCTGATTTGTTCTACTGATGAAAAACAAACAATCGGTCATCTACGTTGCCTATTTATCCAATTGGTCTAACTTTATGATGCACCATTAGAACTGGAGACATTTACAATATTCTATCCTTCGTTTTACAATCAATCGTTGATTTGGTCACTATTAGCATTGTAAATTGTCATATATTACAAATAATCTAAGAGGTCAGAACAAGATAGCACATAAGATTATGACCTAATAATTAATAATTCATATGCAATTCAAAGGGATGCACAATTGTCACAGTCACATCAGGACTAGCATCACTAGGGTATGCGAGCAAATCAATTTCTACACTAAGTCCACATTATCATGAAATAAACATGTCTCTGAAGATACAGCTGAACCATGAAAATAAACAAAATACTTCTTCGAGTACCAGACATGTTGTTCTTGACTTCAAATCATAATATATGTCAAATTGGACTGCTCACATATCTTGCAACAGTTTAATTGTGCAGTTACAAAAACACCATACTAACTCAAAATTGGGTTACAAATTCTCAACATTACACAGGTAAGTGTCTAACCACATAAACTCAAACATCAAATTACAAGGACAGAGACCCAAACACCGTCTCCCAGTTAAAAAATGCTGGAGGAAGAAGCTACAACAAATATAACACATAAATGATCTGACAAGCTACCAAATGCACGGTATTGATAGTCAATGATGACGATGACCACAATACTCTGAAATTCAACAGTTAAGAATCAAATCCCTTCCCACGCAACTACATGATCATCAAATACTTTTCATGAAAAAAGAATGCTTGTGAGATTGAGACACTAAAATGATTAAATAAAAGCATTTTCAAGAACAACATTGAAAATCAATCAATATTAATTTAAAAGAAAAAATAGGGACACTTGAACTAAATCAATAAATATAGCAGCATCACTCAACCCATCCCACTGTGAATAAAAATTTAGTGGAAAATGTTAGCATTGCTTCAGTTTTTTGGCATTAAACAATGATTTGCACCTATTCCAGCTAACCAAAAAAATCAAAGTTGGCTGAGGATGATTTAACCGACTTTCATGCCAAAAAGAAATCTACAGACCACAACATGGGAGTTATGCTACTTGTAGTGCCCCCTAATGATAATATTCAACAGAAAGAATAAGAAAACACTACAAATAGCAAAGATAAGTTGACATGGATTTCTGGCAGTAAATCAGTAAATCTATTCATGCACTTTGATGAAATGGCACAATATTAATTGAGGCTCTCGCCTACCACAGAAAGCTGCAGCAAATCCAACCACCTGCACTATTTCAGGCAAGTATAGTGTAGCTTATGGGAATAGATAATGATTTAACAAAAGAAAACAGATGGGAAAAAAGAGAAGAGAATGAGCTCATACTCATTTAGTGAAATGCACCTGAATCTAGTAATGACTATGTCTGGAGCTAACAGGCTAGTGCCTAACAAACTGAAACATAACAATGTAAAATGTTCACATAGAACGAGTGTCGAAATAATTTGCTCAGGTTATAAAAAGACCAGATGCATCCAGGAGTAGTTAAGAATTTGAGGCTAACTCAAACAGTTATAATAATTTGATCAATCTATAAACAGACTAACAGATGCATAGGCTTGACAGATGCATAGGCTTGACAGTCATAATAACCACCATGACCACAATCAATTCATAGGCTTGACAGACACGAACATGAAATGGGAAAAAACAAACCAAACATAATAACATGCACTCTTAATGAGAAAAAAAGGTAAGTAGAAAAGCTAAGTGCCAGAAAAAAGGTATAACTACAACAACATCTATGATAATTAATTAGATTTTCAAATGCAAGGATAAGTTGACTTGCAGTCCTACAGTAATCAGGGAAAAAAGAACCATTTACACACAGCTTAAAAAGGCAAGGGCATGCTTTTGCAAAGGTAAAACTTGACAAGCAGTAGGATCTTCTCCAAAATGAAGACATAATGAGCATGAATTTGCAAAAACAGGTTTACCAGAGTATGAAACCATTTGCTTTGTAAGATACTTTTAAACTGATTAAGAGTTAGTTTGAATTTAACACATGACTAAATGGTATTCAGCCACTAGACTTGTAAAGTAAACCAATAAAATCCTGTTCTAACCCAAATAATCCAACAGAGCTTTTTCAGTTTAAGGCAAGCATTTCTTCACTCCTAAATAGAGTCTGCCTTTGCAACCCTAAAAATAATTAGAAGACTCAATAGGCTACGTGACAAATAGTCAAGTTCCAAAGAGCACTACTAAGATGGAACATGATATTTATTGATATGTGGTGATCGAGTATGAAAAAATTTGAAGAACCTAAGGTCTTCTACTATGGCGATGTCAAGATTTTGATGTTGAAGCCATTTGTGATCGAGTCCGAACACCAGTTGAAAGATCTTCTATTCTGCTTCTTAAATTACTTCTTGGGCTTTCTTCTGTTATGATTACTTCGTCTTCATCTTCAATGACATTTGCCTGGATGTCCCAGTTGGGGATATCAATACGCGACGGTATAATATCATCAGTCGTTTCATTATTCTGCTCGGTAGAAAACTCAGCCACAACTTCATCAGCTAAGATTACAACGTCGTCGGCTTCTTCATTATCATCCTCATGAACATCTTCGTATGCATACGCTCTTGGGGGATTTCTAAGAACAACCCAAACATCGGCTACCATTATGTCTTTTACATAAAAACATTGTTTAGCATGGGGAGCAAGCATGTACTTGTCATTCTTGTAGATTTCCTTGTTTAGATTTACGACCGTGTAGCCAAATGGGTCCTTATGTTTACCCTGCTCACGCCAACGAATCTTAAACAACACATGGCTAACATCCTTCTGATAACCATAAAAAATCCCAACAACGTCTTCAACATGTCCATAGTAGAAGATCTGGCCTTCTTTGGGTTTTTGATCTTTGCTACTTGCATACGATAATTATGAGAAAGATGAGAAGATTCCACTATTCTGCGTGCATCGTTCCTTCTCAATGTCAATGGTATTAAATCTAAAACCATTGACACAATACCCTCCATAACGATGTACTGTGCCATGAGGACCTCTGGCATAGCTTTGAATGTCATCACATATTTTTGCACCTCCATCAATTTGCCGTTGAACCTTCATGAAAAGAATCAAAGATGTTACTATATTACTAAGCTAGATAATAATTTTTCTATAAGTATATAGTTAACATGTCTAATCTGTGACAATACCTGAATTTTCAACCATCCAGGAAATTCTATGGAATGTGTGTCCGCAACTTTTTTGCTAAAAGTTTTGCATTCATATTTTTCATGACCTCTATTTGGTGACGGCTACGATACAAATAAAGAAAGCTAATATAACGTAGGATTTAAAAAATCGAAGGATTTAAAAAGGCGCAACACTCATCTTTATTACCTGCGATATAAGTCAAATACCGTTAGATTGTTTAAAACATATGCATGTGCTTAGCCAAGATCCATCATATTAAATCGTATGTCCTCTCTTCGGTCATTATAGAAGACACCATCCATCACTTTTGGCTGTCTATTGAGCTTAGTTTCAACATCCCGCAAATACCGAGAAATGAATATCAGGGTCTCGTGTGATGAATAATTTTCTACTATAAAACCTTCAGGTTTTGCACGATTGTGCACTAGTTGTTTCATGAACCCCAAGAACCCGTGGGTTAAAAAGCATAAAAATAATTATATATATGTATATGTATGTACTGATTGTCTTCATCAAAGAGCATTAAATGGAATAAGCATGTACCTCTCAACGGGATACATCCACCGATATTGTACTGGTCCTGCAATATGTGCCTCTTGTGCCAGGTGCACAGTGAGATGGACAATGATCGTGAAGAAGGAGGGCGCGAATTTTTTTTCCATATTGCACAATGTAAGGATGACACGTCTCTCTAACTCCTCAAACTCAGCGACACTTATCACCTTAGAGCACACATGCTTGAAGAAACCACAAAATTGTATCAAAACTGAAGCCAGCCTCTTATAGACATGACGAACTGCAACCGGAAGCATCTGATGCAATAAGATAAGATAATCATGGGTTTTCAGACCAAAAATCTTCCTTTCATCTACGTGCACACATCTAGATATATTTGAAGCATATCCATATGGTGTTTTCACGGACTTCAGAAACACAAGGAGGTTATGGATCTCATCTGTAGAAAGTGTAGCACACGATGGTGGCAGTTCATACTTTTTATTTTCCTTCTAAATGGCATACAATTCAGGACGTATCTCCAATTGATTTAAATCAAGCCTTGCCTTTAATCCATCTTTCGACTTGGTCGAGTCTTGCAAAATGGTGTACAAGAGATTTTCACAAATATTCTTTTCTACATGCATGACGTCCAGGTTGTGACGTATTTTCAAACTCATCCAATATGGCAACTGAACGAAAATACTGAATTTTGTCCATCCAACTGGGAGTATTGTTCTCTCTACTGTGTCTCCTTCTGGTCGAGGCTTTCGTTGCTTTCTTGTACTTGATTTCTCCTTTCTCTTTCCCTTTCCCTTTGCAATCTTCCTTCTCACTCCAAGAGGGTTCTCTTTACTATATCTTGTTGAGTATTGGACTGTCCACCTTGATTTTGATGATGATCAAACACAAATCATTGTGATTAACTCATATGTTTGCAATTAGCTAAAAAGTCACCAATTAGATTCAAGAAGATCAAAAGTGACTACACGTGTTGATTCAAGTGGAGGACTTGGTAGATCAACAAAGGTGAAGCATTGGCTTGAAGAACTCAAAGGCTACCTCAAACCTCAAGCCAATGGCATCTACAAATGAATGGATATTCAATCCAAAGAGAAGATAGGAATGGATGAGTCAAAAGCTTTGAAGACTATGATGTTGGAGATATTCAAGTCATTCAACTAAAAGACTCAAGACCATGAAGAATTATGGAGATCGTCGCCAAATTACTTTGTACATCTCAAGCGACGTCCTATGACTTCCTCAGAACGCGTGATCGTTGTGCCTGGAGCTTCATTGAAGCTCAAGGAGTTATTCTTGAAGTCGAAGGATTCAGAATCTTCATGTTGAAGCTTTGAAGACGGTTTGTCGTGTTTACTTTTTTGTCTTCTAGCTTCGGTTTAGTAGAATGTTAAGCCTTGAGTCTAACTTGCCTATCAATCTTCATAACTCTCATATCTTATCTCTAGGATTGCCTTAGAAGCCATTAGAAAGTTTCTCGTAGCTTATCGCTTCGTTTCATGGCTTCATATGCATCTTAGTTGGTTCAAGTAGAAGAACCAACCGACTAGATGACGATCTAATCGGTTGGAAATCCTTCTTGAACCGACTAGACATCCTTGCTAATCTCAGTCCATTCACTATTGATCATTTAGTCGGTCCAAGAAGGGTCACCGATCGACTAGATGATGATCTAGTTGGTTGGAGATCCTTCGTAGACCGACTAGCCATACTTGTTAATTCAAGCCTATTTGTTGACCAATTAGTCGGTCCAAGAAGGTTCACCGACCGACTAGTTATCCAACTAGTCGGTTGGGAATCCTTCTCAGACCGACTAGTTCTCCTAGTGAAATTCGACTTCTTTGTTGTCATCTACTTAGTCAGTCTAGAAGGCTCACCGACCGACTAGTTATCAAACTAGTCGGTTGATGTTTCTTCTTAGACCGACTAGTTCTTCTTCAGTATTTCACTATCTTCCCAGTCAACCTTCTAGTCGGTCCAAGAAGGTTCACCGACCGACTAGTTGCAAAACTAATCGGTCAGTGATCCTTCTTAGACCGATTAAGCAGCTTTAGAAATAGAGCCGTTGGGCATTTAATGCCACGATTTTTGTGACCGTTTTGTCTCTTCCTATATAAGTTTGAGTTGCTTCAAACCAGAGAATGAAGGCTGATATTAGAGACATTTTCACATCCAAGAGAAGAGCCATTCAACTCCATTTCTAAGCTCTCTCATCTCACAAGAATCTCTCCCTTACTCTTTGAGCCCTAATTACTCAAGAGAGATTCTCAATCTTTGTGAGCTGCTCAAGCTAAGAGCTTGAATCCAAGTCACCAACTTCACCCTAGCCATCTATTGTTGTCCATCTTGGTGGAGCTATGTTTTGGTGCTAACTACTTCCTCAAAATCCATTCTTGCCCTAAATCAGTAAGTATTTCTCAAGGCATAGGATTTTGTGGAAGCGCTTTAAATTTCATTCTCTATACTTCATATTTGTTATATACTCTCGGTTGTTGAGAGGGTTGGCTTGATCCCAAGTTGTGGGAGTCAAGATTAGGTTTTGCTCTCGGTTTGTGAGAGTGTGCTTAGTTCCAGGTTGTGGGATTAAGGTTTTGCGTGTTCCCGGGTTGTGGGATACACGGACATAGATTGTAGGTCAATTGCACTTGTGGGGTTTCCGTAAGTAGGCTAAAGGAAAGCTCTAGTGGTTTTACTAGAGTATCCGGAGGGGATCCCTGTGTTGCTGGATTAGGGCACTTGTAACAAGTCGGGGAGACTTGGGTGGCACCGAACCGGGGTACATTGCATGTTAGCATTGCATTCTTGCTTGGGTTGTTGATCATTTCTTTCATTCTGCGTTTGTTGGTTAATTAGGGTTTTATTTGGCGTAAATTCTTTATAATTCAATAAAACACTATTCACCCCCTCTAGTGTTTATTCCTTATAGCACAGGGTCACTACAATTGGTTTCAGAGCCAGGTTATAGCTATGGCAACCAACAACAACAACACACGAAGGCCTTTTCCACCATATCTCATTGGATCCAACTATCAAATTTGAAGATGAAGGCCTATATTCAATCCATCGATGATGATTATTGGAAGCTTGTGGAAAAGCCCCTTCGCGCACCTACCACTTCCGCACATGAATGGACAATTGAGCAAAAAGAATTGGTGGAGAAACATCAAGATGTAATGGATATCTTGATTGATTATTTAACTTATGACATTCTTATGCGTGTGTCCAAGGCAACAACGGCATATCAAATATGGCACATGCTAGCGGAGCAAGAAGAGTCCACCTCGGAGTGTTCTTCCTCCAATGATGAAAGGGATTCATTCATGGGTTTGATGGCACGAGAGGACGCCACTAAGGGTGACTCTAGTGACGAATCAAGTGAGTCAAGTTAAAGTGATAGAGACGATGAAGAGGTAACAATGGATGATCTTAGAATTGCTTTTGAACAATTATTTGATAAATATCAAAAGTTTACGCATAAATTTTGTGATGCTAAGAATAAGATTGCTAATCTCACTAACACATCTACTTGTAGCACCTCAAACAATGACACAATTGTTTAGACACTCGTTATTGAGAAAGCAAGTTTGCTTACTCAAAATGGCATGTTGAGAAAAGAGGTGGAGTCCCTCAAATCTCAACTTGATCGTGCTTCCATTGTGTATAGTAACGATCTTGAGATTGAAAATCTTCAATCTCAAAACACTAGTTTGGGCATTAAGAATGAAAATCTCAAATCCCAAGTGCACGAGCTCATCACACATGCATCCACCTTGAATGCCACTATTTCTTCAATTTCGAAGAAATATGAGCTCATGTCCTCCATTGTTGAGATATTCAATAAGGGAAAGGACAATTTGAATGATTTGCTAAAGAATCAACTACCGAAAAACCATCGTGTTGGCCTTGGTTATTCTAAGGCAAGTGCATCCAATGCATGCACCTCCTATAGTGAAGTAACTATAGATTTTGTGAGGCCATCCTCCGATGCATCCATGAGTGGTGTCTATAACAACTTGTGTAGTTCTACTACTAAGAAAACCACCACTCCTATTCCTCCCTCCTTTGCAAAGAAACCCACTCTGGGTGGACCTCCAAAGAAGGGTCATACATTTATGTACACCAATACTATGCCACGTAGGAACACACATCCAACCCCACCTGTTCACACGTATGATGATTTTTGTGCTCCACACCCACGAGCACGTGCAAACACTCATTTGATACACTCTCATGCACGTACTCATGCTCATGCACATTCACATGCTCATGATCACACATCACATCCACATATGCATGCTAATTCTCATGATCATCTTCATGCATACACACCTCATATTCATCCATGTATGTATGCAACACCACACCATGGATCATATGCCCATCATCATGCTTTAGCACAACACAATGTTCAATACACATATCCTCATGCTCTTGCTAGATCTCATGTTCCTAGGCTACATGCACCACGTAGAGATCAACCTTTTATGCATGTAACTAATAGGAAGAGGATACCCAAAACATATACTATTTGGGGTCCTAAGAACACTAGCAATCATGCAAAGGATTTGTATGTGCAATCTTATATTCATGATATTATTTTGAATGATGATTATGTTGGGAAATCACGATCCTCTTGGACTTGGTTTCCAAAAGGTTAGTTTTCGTTAACCCAACATGATTGGTACCATAAGTTTATTTTCATTTTATGGGTACCAAAGCATTTGTGTTAAGAATTGGTTTATTCTTTTGTTTGCATATTGGTCTTAGATGCTCATGTTTGTTGGAAACTTAAATTCATATTGAATTTGATTTTCATTGTTTGATTATTAGTAAATCATTGTGTTTAGGATTTTCATGTCTAAAATATTTTATGCAACACATGCTTTGGTTCATACTTATGTTTTGTTGCATGTGACACATGTCATGCTTTTGGATAAATATACAAATTTACTTTTGGTACAATTGGTACATGCATGTATATGATTAAATATTTATCAAGTGACATGATTACATGTACCATAAACATTGTGTATGATTACATTAGGATATGGGTTACAATTATTTGAATTCAGTATTTTAAATTTGTTGCCTAACCCATAAGATCCAAAAAGGTTTTTTTGGATACCAAAATTATGTTTTCTAGGTTCAATCCACTTTGGGTTACCAACTCTACCAACTCCTTAATTTGCAAAGATTTTCATTCTAATGGAGTTGATGGTGCTTAAGTGATGCACCATAGTAGGGGGAGCTTAATGTAGTAAGTATATTCTTACATTTGGTATCCATGTATGTTGGATGCATGTAGATGTCAATTTGTATTTGAGACTATCTCATGCATATCCTATGTTTGCATATTATGTGTCTTGTATGTCATTCATGTCTATGTATTTCACATGTCTCAAATTCTTGACTGATGTGCATTGTGTATTCATAATCCTTACTCATATGTTTATTCGAGGATTATTTATAACATATGGCTTAAAAATTTTCATGTTAGAACTAATGCTCATTTGCATGTTTCACACACGGGACACGCTTATATTTATGTTCCACTTCACAAGCGTGCATCCCGACTTCCTACTCATGCCACTACACAACCTCAACTTAAGAATCCCAAATCACTATCCTTTGGATTCCTAAGAATGTTTCTAGGCATGATATGAACACACATATAGAATCGTATATTATGATTAACATATTCTCATGCGACTATATATAAAAATCAAACTCAGTCTTTATTTGATTTCCACCTTTCTTGATCACTCATATTGCACTTCATTGCTTGGGTACCATGCTTGTATGATTACTTTTTGTACCCATATATATATATGTGAGTTCGTCCTCTACTCCCAAGTTTGCATAGTTTGTATGACATGTGTGGGAGTATGACATTTTCATTTATATGTCATTTCATTTCATTTATATTATGTTGTGCATATAGATCAGTTGATTTCGCTGACCCTTGGTGATTTATTATCAATTTGCACCTTCCTATCTTGTTGATATGCCAAAGGGAAAGAGAAATTTGGTTTTGAAAATTAATACTTTATGCTTTTCATGCACACTCTTTGTGGTATTACTTTTCATGCCTTCCTTCAATATGTGTTGTGCCGTAAGTGTTTATTTTGTGCACATATGCATATTAAACGAGGAATCTTTCTAGCACACACTATTGTATTAGATGTGTGTATTCATAATGATGTTGCTTGACTAAATCATATGCATAGGAATTATTAGTATAGGTGTATCTAATTTCTAATAGTTGAGAATTGTTAATTCCTTATATGTATGATTTTCGTGATTATAATAACTCCTATTAATGCATGTCATGCATTTCTATTGATGAGTGTTATTTACAATTGGTAAATGATTGGTTATTGGACTACTTGATTTTGTTCCTTAACCTATTGGATCCAAAAAAAAATTTGGATACCACCAATTGTTGAATTGTCAGATTGTTGTGCAAGATGCCTACTCTACACACTCCTTGGTTTACAAATGATGGATCAATTCAAAGGAAATGATGGTGCATTGGAGATGCACACATATAGGGAGAGCTAAATGGTTGTAAGTATGTGTTTTGTACAATTGGTATTTTAATATATTGGTTTTGACTACCATGTTTACAATTGGTATTTTAATATATTCGATTTGTGTAATATAGCATACTTCTTCATTAGCTCATTCTTGTCACACCCTCATGAAGATTGTTTGTTTATGTGACTACATTGTTCATGTATGTCTTATATGTCTTATTACGACTCATGTACCATGGTATTTATAACATTCATATAATGAATTGGTTAGTTGCTTATTGATGTTCATATCTTTTTCATGCCATGAATAAGATTAATGATTTAGGATCTTTTATGCATATTTGTTCATTGTATCACCACACATCTCATACTTTTCTTATAGTTTGTATGATTATCTTTATGAGACGTATTGATATGATTTGGGGTGATCAATGTATGTTACTTGTCATTTTAATTACTTCATGACTGATGTTTAGATATAATTTTATTCAAGAGATCTTTCATGTCTATAGATAAATCTTTCATGTATGATATTTTCACAAGTGACATAACACTCATTCATATTAGTTAGTGATCTTCAAGCTATATTTCTCACTATGTCATCTCTCATCTCATGCTCATATTTTATGCTATTTTTATGAGATGTTAGAGATAACTTGTGCTATACACGATCATATAAGCTTTATATTGTGTTTGATGATATGTATATTCTGTCATAGATATTCTTTCATGAATATATCTTGATGCACTATGACTTCTTTGATGCTACCTCCGATTATATTGTGCTTACACGAGTTTTTTATTCTATTCGCACAATTGGTATGCATGCATGTGATGTTCATGATAACTTTATTCGTTTATGTCCTACCTTGTGACTTTGAACGTAGACTATCTTCATGCCTTTGCTCAAAAGATGTTTTGTCACATTATGCCTCATGTTGAATCCTTTGTGATAATTCAGCTATGATGATATCATGTCTCTATTTGTTCACTTGGTTTCCTTCTCAAGTGATGTCATGATCTTGACATTATTTGCCTGCTTTGCACACTGTGTAAGACTATTTATATTGGATATCATCTTTTCATGCTCTTGCTTGATGCTAGTTTTGAGCTTGTGATATAGTGCTTATCTTCCTTATGCTCATGGCATTCCATGCTTATCATTGACTCATTATGTGAGTATCTATTCTGGAATGCATGCTAGTACTATGGTTCTTTTGAACATTGTTTCAATTAGTATCCTAGTGTGTTAGAATTGTGTATGCCATATGTTTTATGATGTTTCTATCTCTATTTGGCATAACACTTTTACATGATATAGATATTTGTGTATGCCCACATCGCACACTTCACTTAGATTTGGTATGATTACTTTTGGAGATGCTTTGTGGTGTTCAGCACATGCCATTAGAATTTATTTTGTGTTATTATTTCATAACATAACTTTGTACACATGGTTAAAAATTTCCATAGTCATGTTTGTTGCATTTTTTATGTTTGACTTAGATCTCAATTTATTGATATTATTTGTTGATCTATGTCATTGTGATGATTTTGATTCCACCATTATGCATTTAATCATGTTCATGTCATATGTCATGCCCTTACTCAAGGACAGTCTATCACATTATGCTTAATGTTATAAATTTTGTGATAATTGAGTTTGTTTGTGTATTTGACACTATTTGATCGCTTGTTTTTCTTTCACAAGTGATGTCATGAATTTTGCATTGTTATCCGTATTCTTTATCATATTTATAGCTAGTAGCTACTGCTAATTATGCTATTGTCATTTTTCTAACACTGCTCACACTACTCTTTAAAATTAGTATCTATTGTAATCTTTTATTACATATACTTATTGCTTATCTTCTTGTGATAATTGAGGGTAGTTGAGTTGTTGTTGGATATTTGCTCTTGCAATTGATATCTTTATTTTGATATCTTGTTTTAAATTGGTAGCTTATCTAGTTTACATTAGATATACATTTTAGTTTTCCACTCTATTTTTGCTTTTGTTGTTTCTATACCCCCATGTCTTTTGGATAATGCCAAAGGGGGAGAGAAATAAACAAAGGATGTGATTATTAAATGTTGAGTGTTAAACAATAACTTGAATCATATAGACTTTATGTATGATCGTTCATTTATATGATTCAGGGGGAGCATTGGTGATTACCTTGGTTTATATTGATTACATTATATATATATTGGTAATCATGCTCATGTTTATGATGTGTATCACATATATGATTTGTATTGTGTACGCATATTATTTCTGGTCATTCATGCGCTATATACACAATCTCATGTGATACACACACTATTAACTTCTGAATGATGCTATTGATTATTGATATTGACCTTGATTGGCATCATTACAGGGGGAGTAAGTATATTTAATGCACAATTATTTATTTTGTTTATATTTGGTTTGTCATCATCAAAAAGGGGGAGAATGTTGAGTATTGGACTCTCCACCTTGATTTTGATGATGATCAAACACAAATCATTGTGATTAACTCATGTGTTTGCAGTTAGCTAAAAAGTCACCAATTAGATTCAAGAAGATCAAAAGTGACTACACGTGTTGATTCAAGTGGAGGACTTGGTAGATCAACAAAGGTGAAGCATTGGCTTGAAGAACTCAAAGGCTACCTCAAACCTCAAGACAATGGCATCAACAAATGAATGGATATTCAATCCATAGAGAAGATAGGAATGGATGAGTCAAAAGCTTTGAAGACTATGACGTTGGAGATATTCAAGTCATTCAGCTAAAAGACTCAAGACCATGAAGAATTATGGAGATCGTCGACAAATTACTTTGTACATCTCAAGCGACGTCCCATGACTTCCTCAGAACGCGTGATCATTGTGCCTGGAGCTTCGTTGAAGCTCAAGGAGTTATTCTTGAAGTCGAGGGATTCAGAATCTTCATGTTGAAGCTTTGAAGACGGTTTGTCGTGTTTACTTTTATGTCTTCTAGCTTCGGTTTAGTAGAATGTTAAGCCTTGAGTCTTACTTGCCTATCAATCTTCATAACTCTCATATCTTATCTCTAGGATTGCCTTAGAAGCCATTAGAAAGTTTCCCTTAGCTTATCGCTTCGTTTCATGGCTTCATATGCATCTTAGTCGATTCAAGTAGAAGAACCAACCGACTAGATGACGATCTAATCGGTTGGAAATCCTTCTTGAACCGACTAGACATCCTTGCTAATCTCAGCCCATTCACTGTTGATCATTTAGTCGGTCCAAGAAGGGTTACCGACCGACTAGATGACGATCTAGTCGGTTGGAGATCCTTCTTAGACCGACTAGCCATACTTGTTAATTCAAGCCTATTTGTTGACCAATTAGTCGGTCCAAGAAGGTTCACTGACCGACTAGTTGTCCAACTAGTCGGTTCGGAACCCTTCTCAGACCGACTAGTTCTCCCAGTGAAATTCAACTTCTTTGCTGTCAACTACTTAGTCAGTCTAAGAGGCTCACCGACCGACTAGTTGTCAAACTAGTCGGTTGATGTTTCTTCTTAGACGGACTAGTTCTCCTTCTTCAGTATTTCACTATCTTCCCTGTCAACCTTCTAGTCGGTCCAAGAAGGTTCACCGACCGACTAGTTGCAAAACTAATCGGTCAGTGATCCTTCTTAGACCGATTAAGCAGCTTTAGAAATAGATCCAGTGGGCATTTAATGCCACGATTTTTGTGACCGTTTTGTCTCTTCCTATATAAGTTTGAGTTGCTTCAAACCAGAGAATGAAGGCTGATATTAGAGACATTTTCACATCCAAGAGAAGAGCCATTCAACTCCATTTCTAAGCTCTCTCATCTCTCAAGAATCTCTCCCTTACTCTTTGAGCCCTAATTCCTCAAGAGAGATTCTCAATCTTTGTGAGCTGCTCAAGCTAAGAGCTTGAATCCAAGTCACCAACTTCACCCTAGCCATCTATTACTATCCATCTTGGTGGAGCTAGGGTTTGGTGCTAACTACTTCCTCAAAATCCATTCTTGCCCTAAATCAGTAAGTATTTCTCAAGGCATAGGATTTTGTGGTAAGAGCTTTAAATTTCATTCTCTATACTTCATATTTGTTGTATACTCTCGGTTGTTGAGAGGGTTGGCTTGATCCCAAGTTGTGGGAGTCAAGATTAGGTTTTGCTCTCGGTTTGTGAGAGTGTGCTTAGTTCCAGGTTGTGGGATTAAGGTTTTGCGTGTTCCCGGGTTGTGGGATACACGGACATCGATTGTAGGTCGATTGCACTTATGGGGTTTCTGTAAGTAGGCTAAAGGAAAGCTCTAGTGGTTTTACTAGAGTATCCGGAGGGGATCCGGGTGTTGCTGGATTAGGGCACCGGTAACAAGTCGGGGAGACTTGGGTCGCACCGAACCGGGGTACATTGCATGTTAGCATTGCATTCTTACTTAGGTTGTTGACCATTTCTTTCATTCCGTGTTTGTTGGTTAATTAGGGTTTTATTTGGCGTAAATTCCTTATAATTCAATAAAACACTATTCACCCCCTCCCCCCCACTCTAGTGTGTATTCCTCATAGCACAGGGTCACTACATATCTTTTCTTGCCAAACTTTACTCTAGGTAAAGGATGAAGCACCTCGAATATGTCCTCTCCACTTAGCTGTTTTGGTGATCCTCTCGATTCGGTTTCACCATCAAATAATCTTCCATGTCTTCTATATTTATGATCTGCAGTCAACCATCTTCTGTGCTGCCAAAAGCATTGCTTATGGCTAAATTTCAAGTATTTCCCCTCATCACCTGTCGTGCAAACTGGACATGCAAATTTACCCTTTGTCGACCAACCAGATAAGTTACCATATGCGGGAAAGTCATTAATTTTCCATAAAACAATAGTCTGCATGCGAAAGTTTTGCTTTGTAAAGGCGTCGAATGTGTTCACACCCTCGTCCCATAAAAGCTTCAGATCATCAATCAATGGTTGCATTAAAACATCGATATCATTACCCGGTGAATATTTTCCAGGGATCAATAGTGACAATATCATGTCTGGCTGCTTCATCTACACATATGAGGAGGAAGGTTATACGGGGTCACCAACACTGGCCATGTCAACCACCCAGAGCTCATTACTCCAAAAGGATTAAATCTATCGCTTGCGAGACCAAGTCTAATGTTCCGTTGCTCCCTTGAAAAGTCCGGATAAATTCTATCAATATGCTTCCATGCCTCACCATCCGCAGGATGCCTCAGTTTTCCGTCATCTACACGTCCGGTTGCGTGCCATCGCATTTTTCCAGCCAATTCAGTAGAGATGAATAACCTCTATAGCCTAGGAATAATTGGAAAATAACGGAGAACCTTTGCAGAAATCTTCTTCTTCTTCTTTTGGACTGCATGACCTTCCTTATTTGAACCTGTTGTAACGGCCTGTTTTCATCAAACAAACTATTTACGTATTTGACCAATTTTTCAATTTTTAAAACTATTTTATAATGGTTTGTCAGGAGTTTTACTGATTTCAAAAATTTCTTATAAAAATATTTTGAAGTGCCAGACTAGTTATGGAGTATTTTAGTAAGATCGGATTTCGACAAATACTCAAAACATTTCCGATAAAATTCATTTTCAGTTATTACCGTTTTGGCTTAATGAATTTATTTTCTATACAAACATCATCAAAACGATTTCAAAATTTTATAGTAACATTCTATGATCATTTAGGGTTTCCCACATTAATTTCGTAATTTTCTGATATCGTTTCGACCTAGAACCCGCATACCCACTTTCTAAACGTTTTGGCCAAAAACTAGTATCCACGTAGCCCAAACCGTGAAACGGACTTCATATTCACGATCCTCGTGACGATACGATCCCGCAGGTATGTTTTCGTAATTTTTCGGACACATTTACTAGTAGGGACAAAATCATAATTTCGTTACAAAATGATTTTCACTAATGACTTTTTAACCTCTCTTAATTACATTCACCTAACCAACTTTTAACCCTAAACCAGGATTTAAACGTGGGGGGGACACGTTTAAAAGTTTTCTTCACTTAGTCTAAAGTAAACCCAATCTCATTTATTACCCACCTAATGTCATTTATTTTCTTTGACTAATACAAAATTAAACCCTATTTAACCCCTACCCTAATCTCTTCGTTCTGTAGCCAACTCATGCACCCAAGGCCAACCTCTCTTTAATTATCTCTCTTGTTAAGCCCCTACACACGCAGTTAACCCTCACACTCTCTCCCCTACATTCTCTCTCGTTCTCCTTCACTCTCTCTCTCTCTCTCTCTCTCTCTCTCTCTCTCTCTCTCTCTCTCTCTCTCTCTCTCTCTCTAGCTCTCCGACGTGCAAACCCCAAACCCCGCCTGCTCATCTCCAAGGCCATCCCCTCTCTCGACTCCCTCTCTCTACTCGTGATTCTGCTCCGCCCACGTTCAGTTCCCCATGTTCGCCACCGCCCGCCTCCGTGCTCCCGTCACCATGCTCCGACAGCCCGAACGAGATCAGCAAGCTGCACTCGCTGTTACCATGCTCCGACGAGAGAGCACGCCACCTCGACCCCCCCAGCTCCGTCATCGTCGTCGACGGTCAGACCACGAAGCTCCGGAGTCTGCCCTTGCCACTCATCGCTTCCACCTCCCTCGGCGAAGCCACCACCGCCCCACGGCGAGCTCCCCTTCACCGCCGTAGCTCCACGTCCGCCTCGTCTTGCCGTGCTACGGAGCTAACCCCGGCGAAGCACCTCCCACCGCATTCCCGCTCCGAGCACTGCCACGAGACCCGAACCCCGCCGTTCCGAGCAGCAGCGACGGCTGCTCCGCCCACCGAAGTCACCCGCCGCTCCGCCGAGCCCTACGCCGCTCCGCCTGGGACCCTCGAGCTCGCCGTCGTCATCTGCTCAGCCACGCCGCCGCCGTCGACTGCAGCTGAACACCGCCTGAGCTCCGCCCCGTACCGCCTCTGCCCCCGACGCTGCTCGCCGCCGTCGACTGCAGCTACCGCCGAGCGCTGCCGCCTGACCGCCGTGCCCCTCGCCGCCTCAGACGACGAACTCGAACCCCCCCCCCACGCAACAGCGTAAGAGAGAATAGAGAGGCAACGGGTTTTTACGACGTAAAAACGTATAAGAATACGTATAAATATATTATAATACGTATATATATTTATTTATATAAGAGAAAACTAGTTTAAAATTAGTATTAAATTATATATGAGTCAGAAAAATACAAGGCCAGCTCCAGAAAATCAGAAATGATGTTCTGGACCCAATGGCACTAGTTTCGTCTCGATCGGACGCTTAGATTTTCCAGAATTAATTTTTAAACCTAAAAGTTAAATAGGTTATTTTCATTCAAAAATCAGTAACTTGATATTTTCACGTAAACCTATATGTGATAAAAATATATGTTAAAGTACTCTTCGAGACGGTCATTTTGACAGCTTATTTGCAACTTTCCGACACAGATTGCATCCAGGAGAAATTATTGAATAATTACGTTACTTAATTAAAAATTAGTTTTAAATCTATTTTGAGCTTTTAAAAATTATAAAAATTACTATGAGCTTCCGAAAAATATTTTCTCCTACTGTAAAATTATTTTCCTTATATCTAGGCTATAGAAAAATTTAGAACACTTTTTGACAACGTTTCAATCGATTATAAAATCGAAACGACCAAATCAAATAGATGGAAAATAGAGTAGCCTGTAACTAACGATTTCTTGTATTTGCAGGTACCCACTTTCTTACACCAACATCTTTATAAGCTCTAGCTCCAACCTCGTCTTGCTACGACGATCTCGATTGTAAGTCACTCTAATTCTAACTTTGGAAATCTGGATAGTGTACTCGTATGAACTTAGGACATGTCATCTAGTCACAGAACAACTATTGACTTGAACCAAGGATTAGAGACCTAATTAACTAGCGAACTATCAATAGTGGAATGACCAAAGGATTAAATTAAGATAGTAAACTTTTATGAAATTTGATATCGTAGTTGTTGGACTTCAAATCATTGCTCGGACTAAATTGCGATAGTAAACTTTTATGAAATTTGATATCGTAGTTGTTGGACTTCAAATCATTGCTCGGACTAAATTGAGATAGTAAACTTTTATGAAATTTGATATTATAGTGTTGGACTTCAAAGCATTGCTCGGACTAAATTGAGATAGTAAACTTTTATGGAATTAGATCTCATAGTTGTTAGACTTCAAAGCACTGCTCAGGATTGATATTCTCTGATGAGGCTTCTGCCTTGACTTTTCAGCAAGTAACTACCATATAAATGTATTTGATGTACTCATTGATGGATGTATTGTTGTACACATTGTTGGATGTACGAAATGATGGGACTATGAGGCCATACGGATACGGATATGGATACGGACACGTATACTGATACGGTTATAATTGTGAAATGTGATACAACATGGGTTATGGGGTAGTCTTGAGCTACGAAGTGTGCGGGAGTGACTGGGTCCACCCGTATTTGGTAAGCTGTACCATCACCCTAAAGGTGATGGTAGGTAGATATTCTGCGAGTTGCTCCGTGGGATGGGTGCACTTCTGGTTGCATATCGTACACTCGAGCTAAGACTGTTGCACTAGCTGATTGATACAGGGCCCATGAGGCCATATTGATACGAACACTGATATGAACATTGGATTATGATACGACACGGGTTTTGGGGTAGTCTTGAGCTACGCAGTGTGCGGGAGTGACCGGGTCCACCCTTATTAGTTAAGCTGTACCATCACCCTGCAGGAATGGTAGGTAGATATTCCACGAGTTACTCCGTGGGATGGGTGCACTTCTGGTTGCATATCGTACACTCGAGCCAAGGCTGATGCACTAGTTTGATTGCTGTATTGTACTCATGGTTGTTTGTATTGTCGGAACACACTATTGGGCCGCGGGCATTTACGGAGCACATTACGAAAAACACTATTGGGCCCTCGGGCATTTACGGAGCACATTTACGGAGCACACTATTGGGCCCTTGCGGCATTCAAGGCTGATGCACAGTTTGATTGATGTTACACTAGTTAGTTGATACTATTGTTCAGTCATGACTACTACTATTCTACGGACTAAGTCGAGACTACTCGAACGTGATAGAACGGTTTAATAATAAGCGGTCTTAAATTACGACCGAATCAGTGTCTAGAAAGGAATGGGAATGGGGTTGGTCAACCAAGGGACTTGTTCCTGCGGTCTTTGAAGTGACCTGTGCCTTCAAGCCCTGACTGACTGGCTGATTTGGAAGTTAAGTTAGACTTCTTATTATTAGGCCTGCCTACACTATTAGATAGCCAAACGACACTCATCTTTTCTTAAGTATTACTACGCCTACCTATTGTCATCCCATTACCGATTGGTCAAAACATTGTTAACCTGGTTGTCTTACTATTGCCATCCCATTGGTCAAAATATTGCTACTACCACATGCCACGCCAGAGTCGTTACTTTTGCACTTGTACAGTCATCTTTACTTTATGCATTACATACCATACCTGAGCAGTTACCAGTACTTCACTTATTCTCTTACATACCTGCCTACCCATACTTTACTTTTTGCACCTGCATGACATCTTTTGTTTACTATAATCTGTTCCATACTTTTGCACTACTTTGTTTCTATTGCTAGAATTGTTGTGACTTACCTACGGTTTCATCTCTGTGGCACCGCAGACGACGTACATATGGAGGCAGATGCTCTAGAGTTAATAGTGCCAGAATTTGACCATGAGTCTGCAGCTTTCAGAGTTATTTCCAGTTGTATTTATTCATGTACGATTGTTGGACCATTTTTGTACAATATGGATGTAATAAATGGACACTATTTGGGTATTTTTGTACATCTCTGCATCGTGGCTATTTTGTTTTCACTGGTTAACTGCAGGACCTGCGCAAATACCAAAAAGTAACGGGCCCGGGAATCGGGTCGTTACAGCTTTGGTGGCCCACGCAGGTCCGCGCTACCTACCTCGTGAACAATATAGCAAGATCAGGGTGTACAGTATAAAAAACTCAAATAGAACTCTCGAGTACGGGATGTCTCGAGTATTCATCTGTATAGGGTATACGGGTGAAGCGTCCTTATTACCATCTTCATTACGTCTTCCTTACAACACCTTCCTTGAATTCTTAACTCTTGACTAGAAATTCGTATTCCATTCTTTGGATATACCTTCCTTAGTAACCCCCTTTAGCAGTTAGATTGATTTTTCATATTTACCCATGTCATCAACATCACCTTTCTAATTGTGCTTAGCTCATACATACCCTTGTTACGTCTATTTTAAGGAGGGTAGCATTCGATTTTCAATCACTAGAAGTTCGAGTTCAACAATTGAAGCGAATCGAAGGATGAGGGTCCAAACCGAGACGTATAAACTGATGCCGCTACTTCTTCACCTTTCTTGAACTCGTCTTCTTCTTCCATCTGAGCCTCTGAGCCTATTTTGACTTGAGCCTAGCTATAGACACTATGGTAATGTCAATAGTAAGTATTCATAAATATCATCTCTTGTTTTCTTGATGCTATGATATCACATTATATTTCATGTTATTAACAACTTATTTTCATTTTTCAAAATCATTCATCAAGCCTTTCTTTCGATCGTTTGATTTGCTTAGGCAATGATCGGTCTTCTTAATCGAGGACGGAATTATTTTAAGGAGGGTAGGATGTAACGGCCTGTTTTCATCAAACAAACTATTTACGTATTTGACCAATTTTTCAATTTGTAAAACTATTTTATAATGGTTTGTCAGGAGTTTTACTGATTTCAAATATTTCTTATAAAAATATTTTGAAGTACCAGACTAGTTATGGAGTATTTTAGTAAGATCGGATTTCGACAAATACTCAAAACATTTCCGATAAAATTCATTTTCAGTTATTACCGTTTTGGCTTAATGAATTTATTTTCTATACAAACATCATCAAAACGATTTCAAACTTTTACAGTAACATTCTATGATCATTTAGGGCTTCCCACATTAATTTCGTAATTTTCTGATATCGTTTCGACCTAGAACCCGCATACCCACTTTCTAAACGTTTTGGCCAAAAACTAGTATCCACGTAGCCCAAACCGTGAAACGGACTTCATATTCGCGATCCTCGTGACGATACGATCCCGTAGGTATGTTTTCGTAATTTTTCGGACACATTTACTAGTAGGGGCAAAATCGTAATTTCGTTACAAAATGATTTTCACTAATGACTCTTTAACCTCTCTTAATTACATTCACCTAACCAACTTTTAACCCTAAACCAGGATTTAAACGTGGGGGGACACGTTTAAAAGTTTTCTTCACTTAGTCTAAAGTAAACCCAATCTCATTTATTACCCACCTAATGTCATTTATTTTCTTTGACTAATACAAAATTAAACCTTATTTAACCCCTACCCTAATCTCTTCGTTCTGCAGCCAACTCACGCACCCAAGGCCAACCTCTCTTTAATTATCTCTCTTGTTAAGCCCCTACACACGCAGTTAACCCTCACACTCTCTCCCCTACATTCTCTCTCGTTCTCCCTCATTCTCTCTATCACTCTCTCTCTCTCTAGCTCTCCGACGTGCAAACCCCGAACCCCGCCTGCTCATCTCCAAGGCCATCCCCTCTCTCGACTCCCTCTCTCTACTCGTGCTTCTCCTCCGCCCACGTTCAGTTCCCCACGTTCGCCACCGCCCGCCTCCGTGCTCCCGTCACCATGCTCCGACAGCCCGAACGAGATCGGCAAGCTGCACTCACCGTTGCCATGCTCCGACGAGAGAGCACGCCACCTCGACCCCCCCAGCTTCGTCATCGTCGTCGACAGTCAGACCACGAAGCTCCGGAGTCCGCCCTTGCCACTCGCCGCTTCCACCTCCCTCGGCGAAGCCACCACCGCCCCACGGCGTATATATTTCATATATTCAGCTCCCCTCCACCGCCGTAGCTCCACGTCCGCCTCGTCTTGCCGTGCTACGGAGTTAACCCCGGCGAAGCACCTCCCATCGCCTTCCCGCTCCGAGCACGGCCACGAGACCCGAACCCCGCCGTTCCGAGCAGCAGCGACGGCTGCTCCGCCCACCGAAGTCACCCGCCGCTCCGTCGAGCCCTACGCCGCTCCGCCTGGGACCCTCGAGCTCGCCGTCGTCATCTGCTCCGCCACGCCGCCGCCGTCGACTGCAGCTGACCACCGCCTGAGCTCCGCCCCGTACTGCCTCTGCCCCCGACACTGCTCGCCGCCGTCGACTGCAGCTACCGCCGAGCGCTGCCGCCTGACCGCTGTGCCCCTCGCCGCCTCAGACGACGAACTCGAACCCCCCCATGCAACAGCGTAAGAGAGAATAGAGAGGGAACGGGTTTTTACGACGTAAAAACGTATAAGAATACGTATAAATATATTATAATACATATATTTATTTATTTATATAAGAGAAAACTAGTTTAAAATTAGTATTAAATTATATATGAGTCAGAAAAATACAAGGCCAGCTCCAGAAAATCAGAAATGACGTTCTGGACCCAATGGCACTAGTTTCGTCTCGATCGGACGCTTAGATTTTCCAGAATTAATTTTTAAACCTAAAAGTTAAATAGGTTATTTTCATTCAAAAATCAGTAACTTGATATTTTCACGTAAACCTATATGTGATAAAAATATATGTTAAAGTACTCTTCGAGACGGTCATTTTGACAGCTTATTTGCAACTTTCAGACACAGATTGCATCCCGGAGAAATTATTGAATAATTACGTTACTTAATTAAAAATTAGTTTTAAATCTATTTTGAGCTTTTAAAAATTATAAAAATTACTATGAGCTTCCGAAAAATATTTTCTCTTGCTGTAAAATTATTTTCCTTATATCTAGGCTATAGAAAAATTTAGAACACTTTTTGACAACGTTTCAATCGATTATAAAATCGAAACGACCAAATCAAATAGATGGAAAATAGAGTAGCCTGTAACTAACGATTTCTTGTATTTGCAGGTACCCACTTTCTTACACCAACATCTTTATAAGTTCTAGCTCCAACCTTGTCTTGCTACGACGATCTCGATTGTAAGTCACTCTAATTCTAACTTTGGAAATCTGGATAGTGTACTCGTATGAACTTAGGACATGTCATCTAGTCACAGAACAACTATTGACTTGAACCAAGGATTAGAGACCTAATTAACTAGCGAACTATCAATAGTGGAATGACCAAAGGATTAAATTAAGATAGTAAACTTTTATGAAATTTGATATCGTAGTTGTTGGACTTCAAATCATTGCTCGGACTAAATTGCGATAGTAAACTTTTATGAAATTTGATATCGTAGTTGTTGGACTTCAAATCATTGCTCGGACTAAATTGAGATAGTAAACTTTTATGAAATTTGATATTATAGTGTTGGACTTCAAAGCATTGCTCGGACTAAATTGAGATAGTAAACTTTTATGGAATTAGATCTCATAGTTGTTAGACTTCAAAGCACTGCTCAGGATTGATATTCTCTGATGAGGCTTCTGCCTTGACTTTTCAGCAAGTAACTACCATATAAATGTATTTGATGTACTCATTGATGGATGTATTGTTGTACACATTGTTGGATGTACGAAATGATGGGCCTATGAGGCCATACGGATACGGATATGGATACGGACACGTATACTGATACGGTTATAATTGTGAAATGTGATACAACATGGGTTATGGGGTAGTCTTGAGCTACGAAGTGTGCGGGAGTGACTGGGTCCACCCGTATTTGGTAAGCTGTACCATCACCCTAAAGGTGATGGTAGGTAGATATTCTGCGAGTTGCTCCGTGGGATGGGTGCACTTCTGGTTGCATATCGTACACTCGAGCTAAGACTGTTGCACTAGCTGATTGATACAGGGCCCATGAGGCCATATTGATACGAACACTGATATGAACATTGGATTATGATACGACACGGGTTTTGGGGTAGTCTTGAGCTACGCAGTGTGTGGGAGTGACCGGGTCCACCCTTATTAGTTAAGCTGTACCATCACCCTGCAGGAATGGTAGGTAGATATTCCACGAGTTACTCCGTGGGATGGGTGCACTTCTGGTTGCATATCGTACACTCGAGCCAAGGCTGATGCACTATTTTGATTGCTGTATTGTACTCATGGTTGTTTGTATTGTCGGAACACACTATTGGGCCGCGGGCATTTATGGAGCACATTACGGAAAACACTATTGGGCCCTCGGGCATTTACGGAGCACATTTACGGAGCACACTATTGGGCCCTTGCGGCATTCAAGTCTGATGCACAGTTTGATTGATGTTACACTAGTTAGTTGATACTATTGTTCAGTCATGACTACTACTATTCTACGGACTAAGTCGAGACTACTCGAACGTGATAGAACGGTTTAATAATAAGCGGTCTTAAATTACGACCGAATCAGTGTCTAGAAAGGAATGGGAAGGGGGTTGGTCAACCAAGGGACTTGTTCCTGCGGTCTTTGAAGTGACCTGTGCCTTCAAGCCCTGACTGACTGGCTGATTTGGAAGTTAAGTTAGACTTCTTATTATTAGGCCTGCCTACACTATTAGATAGCCAAACGACACTCATCTTTTCTTAAGTATTACTACGCCTACCTATTGTCATCCCATTACCGATTGGTCAAAACATTGTTAACCTGGTTGTCTTACTATTGCCATCCCATTGGTCAAAATATTGCTACTACCACATGCCACGCCACAGTCGTTACTTTTGCACTTGTACAGTCATCTTTACTTTATGCATTACATACCATACCTGAGCAGTTACCAGTACTTCACTTATTCTCTTACATACCTGCCTACCCATACTTTACTTTTTGCACCTGCATGACATCTTTTGTTTACTATAATCTGTTCCATACTTTTGCACTACTTTGTTTCTATTGCTAGAATTGTTGTGACTTACCTACGGTTTCATCTCTGTGGCACCGCAGACGACGTACATATGGAGGCAGATGCTCTAGAGTTAATAGTGCCAGAATTTGACCATGAGTCTGCAGCTTTCAGAGTTATTTCCAGTTGTATTTATTCATGTACGATTGTTGGACCATTTTTGTACAATATGGATGTAATAAATGGACACTATTTGGGTATTTTTGTACATCTCTGCATCGTGGCTATTTTGTTTTCACTGGTTAACTGCAGGACCTGCGCAAATACCTAAAAGTAACGTGCCCGGGAATCGGGTCGTTACACCTGTTCTTTGTTGCACTTTCCACTGTGGTACATGACAGGTTGGGCATTCATTTAAATCCTTATTCCCTTTATAATAAAGGATGCAATCATTTGGGCATGCATCAATTTTCTTGTAATCAGGCCCTAATGTATCAATGATTTTGCTAGCTTCATAATAAGTCGCAGGAACGCTATTCTCACCTCCAGGAATTACCTTTCTCAACCGATCCAACAACATCTCAAAATGTGTAACAGCCATTCCGCTAAGAGTTTGGATATGAAGAAGCCTGATTAAGAATGATAGCCTCGTATACTCACATCATTTGTATAAATCCGAATTGTTGTTGTTCACTAATTTAATCAAACGATCGACGTCACTTGAGGTCTGTGCATCCTCTGAAAAATTATCGGTCGCAAACAGCGCAGCAAGAATGTCTTCCAACATGGCACCTGTGTCATCAGCACGTTGACCTGCATGCATAACCCGTGGCTCCGCTTGAAGCATCTCCTCAGTTACCACACCTTCACCATGGTTACTCCAAAACTTGTAGTGAGGATCGAATCCGTTCGCAGACAAGTGGAAACGAACAATAACCTTGTGATATTTAAAATTGTTCTTACATTTCTTGCATGGATAATAAATATCACCAGTTGACATTCGTAATGGATTACTGTCGGAGAACGCTAAAAAGCGTCTATCCCATCTTAGTATCACTGGTCTTTATGCCTATCATCATTTGATACTTCCATAAATGACTTGTCAGGAACCCACCGCATCTACAATAAATTTCAAAATGAGATATAAAGTTATTTGATATCACACATGTACCCTACCGTGTTTATGTTGGATCCAATTATGGATATCACAAAATGAGATATAAGAAGAGTATTCTATCATCCAATTATCCAGAACTTTTTAGTTTCCCACAATTCACCACATTTGACATATGATGTAATATTATCACCCTTATCCCAACTATTTGGCATGCTTAACAAATGCTAATGAATTGCATAGTCTTACATTCAAAATATACTGATACGATAAATTATTTACATAATAAATTTTTAAATGTTAAAAGAAGCTCTACGCCAACAGGTGATACAATCTAGATTTAAAGGGGTGTTTTTGGTCTTTTGATACATGGATTCCACCACAATTTAGCAGACATCTTAAATCACTTGAAAAAATTCGCTTAGGTACCACACACATTATCTTAAAGATTCAAAGATAGTTTAATAGAAAAATACAAATCTATAGTATACATTATGGATGTATGACGCTTGAATTTGGGTATCCTGCCCATTCAAGCACCTACGCGGTATAAATGTAAGCAGGAGAAAATGCATTATTATGAATAAACATTATAAAGCCGATGCTATTATAAATATAACATTTCTTGAATCAAAGGAAACCGTTTTTTTCATCATGCAGCATATAAATTGTTGGCAATTATACCATTTGAGGAGTAGTTACAATGAAAAGAGAAGCAAATCAACTATAATAATAATAAAGGAATTCGTAAAGCGAACTCACTGTTATGTCATGATTCAGAATTATAATCTCTATTTTTTTGGTCTCTAACAAAGTAAATTCACATCAACAGGTAGCAAAATGGCTGCAAACTGATTGCCTTTTACCTCGCCATATCCGCAATCTTAACAATCAGCGAACTTTTGGGTAAAATCATCATTGCCTCGCAATTATGTTTAGTTCAAAAGGCTGGTACTTTTCAGAACATAAATAAAAAACATAAGAGTGGTTAAATTGCAGAATGAACTACATAAAAATTGACAGGAATTAAAGTGAGCAAGAAGCAAAAGGGCCAGGTAATAATAAATCTAGAGTTAAAATGCCTGTATTTTTAAGAATCAAACCCCCCAAAATAGCATGGCTAAATCACAAATCCCTCAAAATCTTTATTTAAAGAAAGCTGATATAGATATAGTGAGACGATCAAAGACTTCAATATGTGCAGTGTCAAGTAAGGCATTGTTAGAGACGATCAAAGACTTTAATAAGTGCAGTGTCAAGTAAGGCATTGTTATCTTTCTTTCTTTTTGGAGCTATTTGGTTCTTTCTTTTTGGAGCTATTTGAAAATGTTAGAGGAAAAGGAGAGAGCAATTAGGAAAAAAGGGCTAAGAAACAAGAAAAGTCCAAGTTTATCACAATTTAATACTATTAACAATCGAAGAATTGAAGGTTTCAGGAAATCATCAAATAAAGCGTGTCTTAAATATATCAAATAAAGCATTGTGATACTTGAGAAAATTTGATGCATGTAAATCATATAGCTGAGAATCACATTCCAGGGCCAGAAGTGAATACTCAATTCCGCATGCTATACGCACCCAAAGCATAACCAGCTCATTGGGGTAAACACATGCTAACGTTAGTATTAAATTTAACTCATTCTAAAAATGAATACCCAATAAATATAGTCTTTCAGAATTTGGTCCATTCTGAGAACCCTTCCATACGTGCTGCTTGTAAGTTGCAATGATCTTAACATCAAAGAACAAATAAGAGGGGAAAAATTAACAAGTGTAATTACAGTGACTATTGGATAGTATTGAACACTACACTGTCCATAAAATAAAATGGAACTCCTTGTCAGAGGCCGAAAATAAGATTGGAATGTGTATCATCTAGTTTTCATGCACTCATAATGAA
The DNA here is from genome assembly GCA_030789695.1 of Scilla litardierei. Taxonomy (NCBI): domain Eukaryota; kingdom Viridiplantae; phylum Streptophyta; class Magnoliopsida; order Asparagales; family Asparagaceae; genus Scilla; species Scilla litardierei. The sequence goes on from CM061138.1 coordinate 108,472,155, forward strand.
AAAAAAATAATCTATCTATATATTGTTTAAGAAAATATTACTGTCATCATTGTCGTCGTCCATGCTTTTCACCATCAAAATGACGTCAGTTTTTTTAGCACCACTGTTTTTAAGTAATCTCTGAATGGAGCAAATTTTAGATACGTCTATCATGTGAGGAATTTCCCCAGATATCAAACAAAACGCCTCTAGTTCTAAAACATTTCACGCCAACATATAAGACTATTTAATATGTTGATGTTGGGCATTCTCGACAAATTTTAGATATGTCTACATGACCCATGTCAACATTACCCATCATATATACATTCAAAAAAGTGCATAACATGATAATAATACATGGAACACATTCAAAGTTCCTATCTTGAGCATTTGTGTATGTTTGTTTTACCAGAAATAGAAAAGGAAGGGAACAAAAAGCTAGCAGAGGTGCACACAATGTTACAGTATGCAGGCATGAACCTCAATCCAAACAGGGTCTGGATGCCATAATTGCCTAATCCCAAGCATTTATTTTCAATTTGATATTAATGTTTGCAAAAGAAAATATTTCCAACAATTTATAATAACCATGAAAAAGAATAATTAACTGTATATATACCAAATTTATGTTGAAAGAAATAAGGAAATCTCTAAATTAGTGAAGATCCAAAGGGGAAGTGACTTAACATCCAGATATTTTAATTTAATCTACACCCATAAAAAGAAAATGAACAAGAGGGCAATAAAAATTGGGTAGAAAACCCCAACACAGATGATCGATCAATTATACGCAAGGGAAAAAAGAATCAGATATGATCAATGAAGAGCAAATTGATAAAATATAGTTCAAATCATCAATATGTGACTGCAAATTAATATCTCGTTGAAATCAAAGAAAGCAAGCAAACAGATTACTAAAGGATACGCATTGAAAATAAAACATCAATGACAATATAACAATATATTTCATCAGATATCATCAAAGAAACATAACAAAAATGAAGCATTAAACACATCCTCGGAGAACAATCGTATTAGAACCTTAATTTTTTTCGTTCACTTCGCCAGAGAACCGATTCGATCCGATCCGATCGTCGGATAGTCCTGCGTCGCTCGTCGTGCGTCGCTCATCCCCTAAGAATTGATCGTCGAGCGTCTGCGTCGTCGGAGAAGAGATAGATCAGACAGTCGGCGGCAGGTTTCGTCGCGAGAGAGATAGAGAGAGAGAGAGAGAGAGAGAGAGAGAGAGAGAGAGAGAGAGAGGAAAAGACTCTTATCCACCATATTTCACTTGATGAGAGGCTGTTCGCCAGAGATAGGGTTTCGTTATAAAAATTGGGCCCGATTTCTCTTTATTTTTTCGATCCCCGCCAATATTTGGCACCTTGAATTTTTCGTCAGCCCACCTGGCGCTCGATATTTTGTTACGTCTGACGCAAACAAATATTTGCTATGGACTATCCCTCTCTGTTTCGAGTTATGTGTCACGGAAATTTTCGTGACAATTATATTTCTATGACGAAAAGTAGACATGATGACAAATCCATGGCAAAAATATATTTGCCATGAAAAATCTGTGGCTGTTATTGTAATAGCTAGGGAATATTAGCCACGAACATGTATGTGGCTAATGAAGAAGTAGTAGCCACAGAATCATTCCGTGGCTAATGTTCCATGGATGATGCTCTGTTTTCTAGTAGTGTCTCACACATAGAAATCCTTGCTCACACACAGAGAGACTTATGCTCTCACACACAGAGACTCAAACTCTCACACACAGAGATCTCAACCAACCCTTACACAGAATGTTATATCTCACACAAAGAGTAAGTAGCTCACACACAGAAAGCTAAGGTTTCAATGAAAACAAAGTAAAACAAATACTCTTAATTATGCATTAATGATGAACTTACTCATTAAAGAATGTAAGGCATGGAAGAGGATCTCCAAATGATGAGATTTTCTTAATATCACTTGGATGATTTTCCTTGAGCTTGACTTCAATGCATGAAGAGGAATAATAGCTCTAAGAGGGAAATGAGAGAGTTTGAGAGTGGCCTAATTAATCTCTAATTATTTACAATAGTGATCAAGAAGTTCTAATGAACTCAGCTCTCTCATATATATATGAAACCTAAAGATACCCTCAAACCCAAGTAAAAAGTCAAAATGAATAAATTAGCAACGGATAGATTCTGGCAATTTATGGTACAGATAGTCGACTGATGAACAAGTGACAGTCGACTAGTCAACAGCTATAAAAATCCCAACGGCTATAATCCGAGCCAGGACAGGCGAATGTAGAAGACTATACCGATGCATGTACTTGGTGCATGCGCCTGAATATCCTTCAGCAGGCGACTGACACATGTGATGGAAATGGAGCATGCAAAACGCAACTGTTGTACTATGCCTTCAGACGATAAATGACCAATTCTCAAGCGCCTGTAATTTGACAGACGACTAAAAATATCTCATCAGTCGACTGACTTGTAAAGTGGGTTGAAACCCAGAAAATGCAAGTTACGCACTTTGGCACACAGACGACTGGAGAACAAATCCCAGGCGCCTGATGGAAGACAGGTGACTATAAAATGAACATCAGTCGTCTGTTTCCAAGAGCTCAAGAAGGAGTCAAGAAATGTTGACTTGAGCTGTGCACTATAGTCGACTGTAGAAGGCTGGCCAGGGGCCTGAAATCACACAGTCGCATGTCCTTCCTTCATCAGTCACTTGTTGGAGAGCCAGAGAATCTAATTGAGTCATTTGGCATGATGAACCTTGGGTTGGATTCTGTGATAATCATAAGGCTCACTAAGATGGTTATACGTATATGCATGAATGAGTAGACCATTTATCAAGGCATTACATTAAACCCAGACTCAAAAAGAGAAATGCAAGTAATAAAAGATATTACATGGATTACATTGCTTTCCTTAGAGTCTAATCTGCAATCTCTTGTTGCCTTGATGCTCCTCATCATCTTTCAAGCTTTGGCACCCCTTGAGTCCAAGCTTTGGCATTGCTCCTCTTGATGTCTATCTTTGCACCAAGCATTTAGTCTTCAAAAATGATATTCTTCATTTGTTAACTATGACACTAAAACGTGAGAGACATTAGCAACAACATAATGTTGTAATCATCATCAAAATACTATTGATATGAAACACCAATACTATCGGTATGAATCACCAATACCTTTGGTATGAAACACTAATACCTAACAAAGAATTAGGGAGAAAGAGGGAATATTTTCTTAAGTTTAGATCCGAGCTTGCTCACGTTTAATGGAGCTACTCAGATCTGGATCTTGGTGCGGGTTTGAAGGAGGAGGGTATGCCACTGTTTATATAGGCGGCTGACCACTCCTCTTTCTCAATTACCGATGTGGGAGTAAACTTTTTGGAGAAGAAAAATCAATTTAGTTTGCCTTACATGAAGGCCAAACTTTGACGAATTTTCTCTTCCTCACCATTGAGCTCCAAGAAAGATGTCATATATCGTTGCGAAGAGGGTTGAATGGTGAACGCGTAGGAAAAAACCGCGCTTCAATCCGAGTTCGTTTGACCACTCAAACGAGGTCTCAAAAATCGCACAAAACATTGTTTTTCGCAAAAACGCACCCGCCATACTATGCAAGCAACCCTAGCATGTGGGGCCCATGGTGTGGGCCTCACCTTCAGCCCGCGCCAGCTGGGCGCATACCCAACACGCGCCCAGGCGCCTGCTGGGCACGCGCCCAGCAGGCGCATGCTGGCGCCCTTCACGAACTTGGCCCGGCCCAGTTGGACTAAGCCGGCTGCAAAAAAAAGAGGGACTGGCCGCTTCTCAAAGGAGGGCCCCATTTATAATAGTTTTTGGGCCTTTTCGATTGTAACTTGTTCATTTAGGGTCCGATTTCGGATCCGTTTGAACCAGGATTTTCACTGTGACATTTCCGACATCCATGTAACCTTTTTCCACGCGTTTACTATATAAAATTTGCTCGTAAACTTTTTGCGACATATTTAATTCTTTTTTATATCATATGCAGTATTTCCATATCTAATATTAAAATCCATTTGCATCAAATATAAATGAATTGAGAACATACATCCCTCAACAGTTAGACTCAGCTCAAGGACTACAAAGTGGGATAAGTTTATATTTATATCAGACCAGCTCTTGTGGTCTCATACATCCGGCCGTGTTCTCCTGGGAAACTCTTCTGCAGAACCACCATGAAACTCATCCACTGTTACAATTTTCATAGACAACACAAGTATACCAAAAAATGTAACTCAACTTGATTTCTCTTCACATATTGTAGCAAGTTACGATGCTACACTGCAGCAAGTACTGCTTGAAATATATACCAAATGATTCTACTTCAGGCATGCATCACACATACAAATAATAGCGGCCTAATCAATTATGTTCAATCGAATCATTCCGAATAAGGAAGCAGGCATCAATCTCGGCATACAAATCTTGAAAGTGGATCAATCAAAGCCCAGCATTATTGCTTCCTGGCTAAGGATGATGATACCATCCAAAATCAAACCTCTCCTGGTTATAATCCGGTGGGGCAGCGGCCGAAGGAGCTTGGCTCGTCTCCGGCGTCTTCGCAAACCGCCCTTTTATCCTCGGCCTCATCTCGGCATAGGCTTTGCGGGATGCGTACCGGATTTGCTTCTCATACCTCCTCTTCTTCCTCTTCTCTTTGTACCTCAGCACTTTTGCTTCCCTGTCAGGGTTGGGGTCGATTTGGCCCGATGCGGCGCCTTCGCAGCCCATCTCCTTCGCGACGCAGCCGGCGGACGACGCATCGTTGAAGGCGTTGCCGGAGAAAGACATCTACAAAGAAATTTTCAGCAACATTATAGTGTGGGACTTTTGCCTGCAAACGCCGAGAAGCACAAACCGCATGAAATGATCACGAAACATGTTACCAAAATGACGTCTTCAAAATGTTTCCGACTGAGTTACATGTAAACTATGTGCATGTGAAAACTGTTGGACATCTGATAAGTAATTGATCTCTAGCAAAAACTATAACCCATTTAAACCAAATCTATCTTGGTTCATCTGGGTGTATTATGTCTTTGAAGTGTAAATAACTACACTCGAGGAATGATGGATAGAAAATCATTAACTATATATATGCATCACAACATTGTGAAAAAAGGTGTGCGTTTTAAGACCATATATGCAGTGGGAATAAAATACTTGATGGGCAGGCAAATGGATATGGAAAATTCCAGAAATATCTAATGAAGAATTTCATTATCGTTTCACTACAGTGAAGACATGAAATGGGTGCATCCAAATGACAAATGCATGAAGAGGTACGTTGATGATACGACATCAATGAGCAAGGAAGTCTACGGAGGTTGGAGAAGCCGAAGCTGGGGACCCTATCCTGAGTTCGACTCTCAAAGCACTTGGCCATTATGTTGCTGCATGTCCGTGCGACGGTGCATGTCGAAGGAAGACTGACGCATGTGACATGTCCCAAACCACTTATACATGACAATGGAAGGGCTCACCCAGGTCAACAACGTGTGTACTTCTATCCGATGGTGCACGATTTAAGGACCGAGGGTCCAAAATACACGTGTTGGCCAAACAGAGAGGCATGTGTACAGACGTCAGTCGGCAACGTGTAAAAAGGGTTAGTATTTGTGAATAATTTATAAATATAATTATTAGTTACTTAGACTTATGTTGGTCTAAGTAGATGTTCTAAGTAAATTAATTGCTTCCACTGTACAATCTAAAATAGTTGTAAAAGCGTATAGTGTCCTTGTGTGTCGGTTTTCCTTTATTTTTTTTAATCTAATAGGATGCTTAATGCAATTGTGATGTAAAGAATCATTAGGGAGTTAATATGTATTTAAAAGTTTTGCTGTAATTTATCTAATGGTTTTATGCATTTAACCTATTAAAAACTTGCTGTGTTTAAAAGGTTAGGTTCCGCTAAAAAGCTATATCATATTGCATGTGTGTCACTAAATACTCTAAATTATGAAATTTATAGAAGATGTCTTTAAAAAGATACCACCAACAATTACCCAAGTGTAGATTCTATTAATTTCATAGTTGATGCATTATTAGTGACACAGATGCAATTGTACAGTGAATAATAGTAGAATTTATCTTATTAAAAAAATAATTAAAAAATAGGATGCCTAAATTCAGCACAAAACGTTTTTGAATGGGTTGGCACGTTGTAAGTCATGGAGGCCAAAAGGCCTGCCGACCCAGGTTGCGGGCCGGCCCGGTCCCCGTTTATCGAGCCGTTGACCGGCCCGGGTCCGGGGACCGGGACGGGCTGGTACCATCGGGCCGGGCCGGGCCGGGCCGGGCCGGGCCTGGCCCGGCTGCTGCAAAGCAGCCAACGGTCATTAGACCGTTTGCTGCTGTTTTTGTTTTTGTTTTTTGCAGCCAAGAGGCTGATTGAGGTGGGAGTTTTTTGGTCTTGTTGCATGAAAAATACCTAGAAGCCACCCTTAAGTGCTATAAACGACCATTTTGGTGGGGTATTTTGGTCTTTTTAGGCCCGAAAAAATCATATAAATTCAGCCCCCTTCCCCACTAATTTTCTTCACAACAATCTCACTCTCATACTATTACATAATATTCTCGCATACACTCTCTTCAAGCTCCGATCACTCAAACTTCTCGCGGCAAGCATCAACCGGGCTCTTCAAGCTCCGATCGCTCCAACTTCTCGCGGCAAGCATCGACCGGGCTCTTCAAGCTCCGATCGCTCCCACTTCTCGCCGCAAGCATCGACCGGGCTCTTCAAGCTCTGATCTTCCGCTTCTCATGGCATTTATCAACCGGGCTCTTCAAGCTCCGATCTCTCTCAAACTCTGTCTGTAATCAGGTTCTTTTATCACTAAATTAGCATAATGGCAGGACCATCTATGAACTATAACGTGAACGTGAATTTTGAGAACACCGAGGATATGGGTCATTATATGCGTCTGCTACAAAATGGTCCAGTTGAAACACCATACTTTCCTAACATGTCAGAAGCTGAAACACAAGATTATCTGGAGACCTTAGGTAGTAATAATCCCAGCCCTATAGTACTCGGGACTACTCCACATGTTGCTTCTGCACACAATTACTCTAGTTCTTCCGCACAAATTTCTACACCTGCTGAAAACATTGCAATAAATGAACCCCAAACTAGAGGACACATCTCTTCTGTTTGGTCGCACTTTACCAAAATCACTAAGAGTGACAAAGATGGCAAAGAAAGCCTACGGTCAACATGCAATATTTGTAGAAAAGATTTTAATGCCAAATATACGGCCGGCATATCACATCTCATGAGACCCATTAAATCTCACCAAAAAGCTGATGCTAGGCAGAGCACTTTAACCCTTTCCGCATCAGCGTCATCTTTAACTACTTTCACATATTCTTCTGAGACAATGAGAAAAGAGATGGCGAATTTAGTTTTGAGCCATGAATTGCCATTTAACTATAGGAAAGCCTCGAATTAGAGAGGTTTAACCAAATGGATCTGAACCCTGCATTTAGAAGCGTGCCCAAAACACTCTTAGAAGATATGCTATGGCAATTTTTCATGAAGGAAAAGCAGTTATGCACCAAAATTTTCTCAACCTAACCTTAAAATCTCTTTAACTTCTGGCATATGGACAACGAAATGGGGCGCATAATATATATGCCTTAATTCGCATTACGTAAATCATGAATTTATTGTTCAACAGAGAATCATAGGATTTAAACTGTTAGGCACACTCATACAGTTGGTTTTATTGCTTCTGTGCTTATGTCCCTTATTTGTGACTATAATATTGCATAAATTTTTTTACATTTACGTTTGACAATGCTTCGAACAATAACGTTGCAATTACATATTTGAAAAGACAATTGAACCCTGATCTAGAAGGGCTGTTAATTCATCAACGTTGTGTTTGTCATGTCATAAACTTAATTGTTCAAGACGGCCTTAAGAGTGCCACTAAATTTCTTAACAAATCAAAATGCCTAATGTTACTAATAGTTACTTCTGGAAGTAGAAGAAAGCCATATAGCAATATATGTCGTAGTTCTGGTAGATGGTTTCTTAAGTTTAAATTTAACATTCCAACTAGGTGGAATTCAAAATATAAAATGATTGAATCAATGCTTACTAATAAAAATCAACTTATCGATTACGCAAATACATACACTGCAATGCAAATGACCCACAATATGACATAAGTGATTACGAATGGAGTGTTATAGTTCAACTGCATGAATTTTTCGAAACTTTCTTTGTAGCTAGAATGAAACTTTCCGGTGTGTACTACTCAACATCGGTTCTAGGATTAGAGCAATTACTTTTAATTTCGGATGTCTTAGCAAGACATAGAAGAAATGTGGAGATTTATCCTCAACTTTATATTATGCTAGCAGACATGGAGACAAAACTAGCTAAGTATTGGATTCATGTTCCTATTCATTACGCTATAGCTAAGGTTTTTGATCTGCGGGTTAAAGAGGCTGGTGTGATTGATTTATTAGAAGCATATTATGAAAACTTGAATGTTGTTTCAACTGATCATATAGCTTTCTTTAAGCTTGTCATGATGGCTTGTCAACTGTTTCTTCGGAAGACGAGACTTGATTTGCGGGATTTAAAACTTATCAAAGTATCCTTTTAATCTAACCCAATTGATATGAGTGTGGTAATAAGATGATGTTGTCTTAAAAAGCGCATGTTTTAGGCCTTCACTTGGGGATCGACGATGCCTTGTTTGAAGAGATAGTTGATCAAGAAGGACACGTTGCTGAAAATTTGGCCCAAAACTTTTGATACAGATTGAAACTTGTCTGAGCTCTGAAGGGTTGCGCAGCAAATGGAGAAATTCTCAAAAGGATGCAAGGTTAGGAACCAAATGGCCAAACACAAGAACAACAACATGATGACTAATTTGGTATCTCCGAGCTTTTCGAATGAATACGATGTGCGCTGCTGCATATAAATGCGATATTAGTAGTTTCGTGCAGTTAACTACATTCGAAATTACGGATTCATCCAATTCCAAGCAAATGCGACACAAACAACACTGATCGCAATGCAGCAACAGCAAACGCATTTTCCAATGAAAACGTCGGGTAATGGCAAACGCTGAGGAATGTGTTTCAAGCAAATGTCACATGAAATGTCTTGGCCGTTTCAAGAAAACCCTCATTTAGCAACGCCGACCATCTTTGCAGTGTTTCATAAAACGCCGGGAAAATATTTGCCAATGCTTCAAAAACGTTGGAAAATGTTAAAAAACACTGGCACAAGTCCTTTTTTAGTAGTGTGTGTACTACTCAACATCAGTTCTAGGATTAGAGAAATTAGTTTTAATTTCGGATGTCTTAGCAAGACATAAAAGAAATGTGGAGATTTATCCTCAACTTTATATTATGCTAGCAGACATGGAGACAAAACTAGCTAAGTATTGGATTCATGTTCCTATTCATTACGCTATAGCTAAGGTTTTTGATCTGCGGGTTAAAGAGGCTGGTGTGATTGATTTATTAGAAGCATATTATGAAAACTTGAATGTTGTTTCAACTGATCATATAGCTTTCTTTAAGACTAGCTTAAGAGTAATTTTTTCATCATATAAAACAAGAATTGGCAGGTCTAGTCATACTTCTGCTGTTCATGCAAGTTCTTCTTCTACTACAAGTAAGCTCCGCCAGATTATGGGAAAGAAGAAACAAAGAACAGTAGAGACAGATAGTTTGTCTACTGAACTGGCTAAGTACTTAGGTAATGAGTGCCACTTTACTGATGCAGAATTAAATGATGAGTCTTTTGATATTCTAAAATGGTGGAAAGGGTATGACGAACTGTATCCAATTCTTGTCATGATGGCTTGTGATTTGTTAGCGGTCCCAATATCAACTGTTTCTTCGGAGTCTGCTTTTAGTGCAGTTAGTCACGTTTTGAGCAACAAGATGTCAAGGATGAAGGAAGACATAGTCGAAGCGATGATTTGTGCAAAGGATAGGTTCCGGGCTGAAAACCACACTTAAGGTACAACTAACTTTCTGAAGACTCTGCAGAAGAAGATACAGACGAGACTTGATTTGCATTCCGGGTATCACCATTATCTTACTTGTACTTTCCACTTTTTTTGCCTTTGCATTAGGGGTAAGGCTGGCCAATGTATGTCACACCTCCCCCCTCAAATAAAATTTCAATTCAATAAATTTAAAGATTCTACACACGACCTTCGTGAATTTCGGGATTTAAAACTTATATTTCCAATTTAACCTAATTATGAATAAAACAAGTTAATTTTTTTCCTAGACTAACGATTTTTTTAAATTTTAATTTTCGAAGTCTAGCTATTTCATAAAATTTTACCAAGTGTTCATATTCTTTTTAACACTTATTATATTAAACAAAGTATCCTTTTAATAAGTGTATACAACAATTTTTATAGTAGTATAGTATTTTTTAGAATTTACTTAGAAATTTTTAGAATTTTTAGAATTTTTTCAGATTTTTAGAATTTTTAGAATTTATAAAATGACGATCCCTTCTAACCCAATTGATATGCCAGTGTGGTAATAAGATGAAAGCTTAGTGTTGGATAGGCTATAATAGATGACTCTCTACCAATACAAGCATCAGAATGATGGAAAGAAGATATCGTCAATGCCGATCAAAAGGAGGGAAAAGCAAGGGATGTTGTCTTAAAAAGCATACTAAATTTTGCCAACTTAAACAACATCTATGTTGTAGTTGTTGCGCAAAAATTGGGACCCCGCGGAATAACAAACCCTAACAACTAGTTAGGGAGTTAAGCCGTGAAAAATCGGGTCATACAACAAACCAAACAACCAATCATTCTCCGGATCTTGTGAGAGCAAATTAGCAAACAAAGTGCAAAAATCTCAGTAAGCACAATATAAATGAGCACAGATTTTACACTGATTCGGTTGCGAACAACCTACTCCAGCATTCTGAGACGTTCCAATATGATGAAAGGAGAGTGCAAGAGCTTTACACCAACTCCTTATCTTAGCCTCTCTTGTGAGTAATAATTTGGTAATTCCAAGCCCCCACAAATCTTACAACACTAGAAGACTACAAAGAGGATAATAAAATGACCTAAGAAACAAAGGAACACAGAAAGCCTATAGCTTACCCTCTAAAACTCTCACAAAGCCCTAACCTTTCTTTTCTCTTTGGATGGATGCAACAACAACTTCTCACTCGGATAATACCCTAGAAATCGTGCCTAATCGCATATATGAGCAGCAACAAGAAATGTGGGGCCCACAACTTAATGCACCATCGACAGCCGACGTCAGACATCAAGAGAAGATCTCCCAGATGTCTGGGCCTATGATCAGGCGTCTGACCAACCAACATCAGACGCCTGGCCAAGTCGACATAAAAAATGACATAGCGTCAAACTAAGGGAAAAGTGCAGGAGGCAGGACCAGACATCTGGTAGGGAAACACTCTAACAAACATCACTTCAGACATCTAACAAACTCGCTTCAGGCATCTGGCTGGAAAGCACTCTAGGCCTCCACACGACCAGATTTCTGACGACCAATTGTCAGATGTCTGATGTGTATGTGTGCTGCCAACATCGAGAGGATCAGACGTCTGATGTGTATGGCTGTTGCCAACATCGCGAGGATTAGACGTCTGGGCCCCGTGCTCCAGATATCTGGCGGTAGCAGACATCCATAGACTGATGTTTGGCAGATTATGTAGCACAAACAACAGTAACTGCCATGCAAACAACCGGACAAAAACCGTGAAGCTGCAACCTCGCGGAACTTGGAAAACCGTGCCTGAAAAGAACCTAAAAAAAATTTCAAGGTAATAATAGGACCCCGACATGGCAAAACCTATCGGGAAGCAACGTGAGGCAACAACATGGTGGATGGACAATCCTACAAATGGGTGTAGCCAAACGCTATATCCAATCGCTATAATGGAGTTGTGTTACGCCTTCTTATCATAGGCAAACCGCAGACGTCTGGGTATGTACTTACATGCCAAAGTTAAATGTTAAATTATATGTTAAATTATATATGTTAATTACTAAACATGTGTAGAAATATGACCCGTGGGAATGTACTCACATGCCAAAGTTGCAATGCAACGTGATAGAAAGACGCGAAATTATCTAAAGTAAAAGCCCTTTGAGCAATTATAACTAAACCCATCTTTTAAATGCATATCAGAAAGGAATATCTTGTTGTCGGGCGTACTATATATCCCTACTGTTTTTGGGGGAGTTGGGATTCAATTGACCCTGTAATTGAAGTATGGATGTAAAATGAGATTCTAAGTCTCAGTGAAAATAAAACCACTCACGACGTTGTTGCCGCTAGATGCAACTTGCCCCATGGCGGCCGCACAAGGAACCTCCACCATAGTGGCCGTGGCAGAGTCGGGCGAGCTCGTGCCGCTTAAGCACACGTCGAAAGTCAGCCGCCCCGCCGGGTTGCAAGAACCCCGGAAGCCACCGTCCATGTAATTGAAGGGCATGGGCGCCTGCATCGTCATCGGCGGCGGCGGGGGCGGCCCCTGATCCTGCTGCTCGTTGCCGGCCTTGGGGTCGTTGAATAGCCAGGCCAAGGTGTCGTCGTTGCCGAAGAATTGGAACTCTTGGAGTCCTTGGGCGGGATGGGCGGGGTCGGGGAACATGGGCATGGCCGCCCGATTGAGATCCGTGATGATGTGAGGGCAAGCGTCGATGCCCAAGGACGAGGAGGAGCTACGGCAGAGGCTGCAGAAATTAGAGGATGCCATGTCCGCCGGTGAGGCGGTCATGCGACCGACGACCGACGACCGACGACAAGAGGCGAAGTCTTGGTATGTATGTAATTTGTTAGGGTAAGGGTTGAGGAGGAGGAGGGAGTGTGTGGGGGTTAAATGGATGTGTGGTTTGATTCGTTCGGTTTGATTGTGCGAGTGGGGAGGCCAATGGGAGTCGAGGAACAGATATGAGCGATCACTGCACTTCCTACGTGGCGAATTCCTTGCCACCTTTTTTATTTTCCTCTCTTTCTTCCGCACCCAAACATCAACCCCCGTTGCCAATTTGGACACTGCTATTATTGCTGAAAAGTCCTAACTTGGGTTTTAGCACGAGTGATGTAATATTTTTTTTAAAACAACTTTAATTTTAAGGAATATCGAACTTCATGAATACGTAATGTTATCTTATTTGGTAGATTAAAGGAATTCTTATTGTTGGCATAACTTCGCATATATCCTCCAAACTACACTAGTGGAGAGCAGGTATCTACTCACGGATTTATAGTTCTCGATGGCCAATTGGCCGGCCCGTTTGACCAATCGGCCCGGGCCGGGAAGGGAAAAACATCGGAAAGTCCGGCTCGTGGCCCGACGACGGGCTTCTTGCATAAATTATAAAAAATTATAAAAAATTATAAAAAACTTAAAATTTCTTTAAAATTCATTAAAATTCATTAAAATTCTTAAAATTACTTAAAAATTCTTTTAAAATGAAAAAAAATATTTAATCATATTATAAAATATTTAAACATATTACAAATTTTTATAACTAGTTATTTTTTTAAAAACATAGTATTTTATAAAAAACTTACAAATAGATTGTTTTTTGTAAGTAAATAGAATTTTAAAAATGATGAAAAATTAAATTATTTTATTACTAAATAGATACAATATTAAAAGAAAAATATTTAATCCATACTCTTCTTCGTCAGAGTCTTCAAAAAGGTCCTTTTTATCTTACGAGCGGTTTTCAGCATTGAACCAATCTTTTGCATAAACTGCCACTTCAACTATATCTTCCTTCAACCTTGACCTCTTGTCGCTCAAAACGCGATCGCCTGCACTAAAGCAGACTCCGAAGCAACAGTAGATATATGGACTGATAACAAATCACGAGTTATGATGTCAAGAATTGGATACCGAGATTCATACCCTTGACACCAGACTAGAGTACCAAATTTCTCATCATACATTTCTGCCTCAGTAAAAGAAAACGTTCTAAATACTTAGATATTTCACTAGAAGAACTATCTGTCTCTGTAACGCCTGTATTTTAGATGTGTTTGTTTTCTTGTGTACCTGTATTTTTAGTTCAGTCGTCCGAGTGTTCTTCGTCCGAGTGTTCTTTTCTTCTATGCGTCGACGCGAACGTGCCTCCTTTTTTGGATTTTTCGCCAAAGCGTAAATAATTACCATTAAACTAATTACCCTAATCCTTACTTAATTAACCAACCCCACACCCTTCAACACCTCCCTTTAGCAGATGAGGTCCGAAGATTTCGGATCTCAAATTATTACATATCACTCTATTTAGAGACCCTCTCCATCTTACATGCAGATGAAGCCACTCCCTCCTCCTTTGGCATCACGACCCTCATTCCCTCTCCCGTTTTTCATCCTCCCCCTTCATAAATCAATCACCCAAATCAATCAAATCAGAAATTGAAAGTGGGAAACAGTGAAATCAGATCTGAAATCATCAACAGATTCATCCTCCACAGCTTCCAAATTTCCTCCAACAACAACAACATCAGATTCATCCTCCCCCCTCTTTCGTTCTTCCCCACCCCCACTTCAGATCACCACAACCAGATCCACGCCTAGTCAAAACCCGCGTGCGCCGCTCGCTGCCCTGTTGCGCAACCTCCCACCTGGCTGTCGTGCCCTCAGTAGCCCCGCGTGCCTGCTGATCACATGCGTGCCCCTCCTGGCCGCCGCCTGCGCCCAACCTGCAACCGCTGCTCCGCCCTACGCTCCGCCCAGAATCCCGTCACTGCCCCCACCATGCGCCCAGCTCGCAGCCCCATGTGCCACCAGATCTGTCGCCCTACCCCACGTGCCTCCGCACTGACCAGATCCACGCGCACTGCCCTTGATCCGCCTGCCACCGCGCGCCAGCTAGCCCCGCCTGCCACCAGACCCTGCGCCATCAAACCCGCCCCACTGCTCCGACTGGCCGCCCGTCGTTGCTAAGCCTCATGCCCCTTCATCTCCTATCCTCTGCAACAAAAAGAAGAAGAAGAAAGAAAAGAAGAGGAAGGAGCAAACGGGTTTGGAAAGAAGGTAAGAAAGAGATCTGAGAGTTTATTTGAGTTATAATAGTATAAGTTTTAAGCTATATAGTAGTTATAAAGTTTTATTTAAGTTATAATGTTATTATAAGTTTATAAGTTATATGTATAAGGTTTAAGTAGTATAAGTTTAAAGTAAAACATATAACTAATAGTACAAGTTTTAAGTTATATGTAGTTTATTAGTTTATAATTATATATGATAAAAAATAATAATATATGATGGCCAGCGGAATTTACGGAGAAGCGAATGAGGCGATTGGAGTCTTGCGACAAGGGGCAACAGGAATCAATGGAGATTTGCGGAAACGATCTTCTATAGGCAACAAAGAGACGGCCTCAGGTGATTCCTTGTCTAGACCTGTAAAGGTGTCTCCGGCGGTGATTGGGGAAGACCACGGAGGTTGGCAAAAGGTTGTTAGGAAGAAGGCCTTACCGAGAATGGGTGGCATCAGGAATCAATGGAGTCGGTGGCCGTTCACAGGTAAGAATCTGGCCACTTCTCAATTCAGACATGCAGCAGTTAATGGGGGTGTATCTTGTCACAAGGGGGCAGCGAGTGTTGATGATGGCCACAGTGTGTTTGACAAAATGCCCATAAGACCAAATTCAAATATAACGATTGATACAAATGTTACTAAACTTTCATGGGCTGATAAGTGTGCTAATAGGCGCAAATATGACTCTGAGTTATCTATGGAGTATGTGGCCCCTAAGGTGACTGAGGCCGGAGAGGAGGTTGCCTTAGTTTCGAATGCACTTTTGGCTAGAGGTGCTGCACAGTGGGGTAGCACTCTTGTGGGTTATGTTGTTGGAGATGTGCCATACTTTGGGCAGATTAGAGTGTGGACGGATAGGCTCTGGTACCTGAAGAAGGGATTGAGAATATACAGCCGGGAAAATGGGTTTTTTTATTTTAAATTTGAAGATGAAAATGAATGTGAGCGGATATTGCAAGGAGGGCCTTGGCTCTTTGATGGGCGTCTTGTGGTGTTGCAGAGGTGGAGTACTATGATTAAGCACGAGAGGGACATTCTATCTTCAGTGCCTGTTTGGGCGCAATTACACGGTGTGCCATTGACCATGTGGACAAGAGATATATTCAATGTAATTGCGTCGGTGATTGGAGTGCCCTTATGTTTGGATAGACTCACTGCTAAGCTGGAGAGGACTTCATATGCCCGTTGCCTTGTTGAGATAGATGCCAAGAAACCAATTCCAACTTCCGTTGAGGTTGCCCTGGAAGATGGGACCACGGTCAGTATTGGAGTAAAGATTGAAGGCGAACCCCCCCCCCCCCCCGATGCACAAACTGTATATGTTTTGGGCACTCAACTACTCAATGTCCTGACTCTAGTAAGCTCCCTTCAATCCAAGAATCGGCTGGTAAAGATGTCAAACAATCTGATCAGGTAAAGGACAATATTCCTAGCGTGTAGGTGAATGGAGGATCTCCTCTGACTATTATCGTGTCAGATGAATCAGGAGCCGCGGTGGATAACTGTTGCGTAGGATTGCAAGCAGGTGGGGAGGCTAACACTGCCTCTTCTGTGATCAGTGTGGATGGGCTTCATTTGGCGAAGGACTCACAAGCTAGGCAAATAGTGCTGGAGAATGCAAGTGCCAGTAAGCTGAATGCTGAGAAGGTACAAGCCTGTATAGCAAATGTTGCTCTTGAGCTCTCTAATCCAAGAGCTTGCCAAGATTTGGATACAGACATTAGTACACTGCTGAAGGGAGATGCACGGGTACCTCTACAGGATGGAGATATAGGGATTCAAGTTACTAGTAATATTCATGACCTACAGGACACTCAGGAGAATACAATGCCTGAAAAGCAACAACAATCACAGGATCCTTCAGAAGTTGAGAATGGTTCATTGATGTCGGATCAGGCGGGTTTCCCTCCTCAGGCCGCATCTGATACACCTGCTCCCAACCCAATTGTTGTGATTAATCCCGAATGGGCCTCTGACGTTTGTGAAGGTAGGAAGATGGAGAAGAGCACCAAGAAGAATAACCAAATAGACGCTGTTCTGGTTAGTACAAGGAAAAGTGTTAGAATCAGAGATGGGGCTTCGGGGAAGCCAAACCACACTAGTTGTTAATGAGTATTTTCGTTTGGAATACGCGAGGTCTGAATAACTCTGTGAGGAGGAGAGACCTTCGTGATAGACTACTTTTGATTAAGCCTTCTTTTGTCATTCTTCTTGAGACTAAGTTGAAGGAATCTGGGAGGAACTGGAAATCTTGTTTTCCAAGAGACTGGAGACTAATTGATAATTTCTCCCTTCATTCAGGGGGAAGGATCTTGGTGGGTATGGCTGGTTCTTGGCTTGCATCGCTTCATTCTATTTCCCCTCAGCACATTACGCTGAAGTGCAATAATGCTGGAGGCCTTTTGGTCTACATTACTGCGGGTTATGGTTCAAACTTGAGGAGTGAGTGGCAACTCCTATGGGGATTACTTCAAACTGATGCAGCTGCAATTGGAAATGTGGCTTGGCTTGTGGGGGGAGATTTCAATACCATCCGATACTCTAAGGAGAAGCTAGGGGGAAGGAGATGTGATTACACAGTGCTGGATGAGTTTAATGACTGCCTTACCAAATGCTCACTGTCAGATATCAAAAGTGTTGGTCACCCATATACTTGGTCAAATCAGAGATTGGGCTCAGGCAGGATTGTTGCGAAGTTGGATAGGATGCTGGGAAATTTCAAATGGCTTGACCTTCTTCCCGACACATTTGTGGAGTATTTGGAGGCAAATACTAGTGACCATTGCCCAATGCTTGTTAAGCTTCATACTAAAGTTGTCTCTCATCCGAAACCATTTAGGTTCTTTAATGCTTGGCCCACTATGAATGGGTATCAAGATATTCTTCTTGCTTCCTGGGATTATGATGCGGTAGGATCCCCCATGCATAGACTTCATGTTAAGCTGCGGAATTTAAAAGGTGCACTACGTAGCTGGGCAAAAGGGCATGGCATAACTAAGGATGCTAAAGTTTGCAAGGCCGCACTCAAAGAAGTAAGAGAAAGCCCTCATGTTCAGGTTGATTTAAGGTTGCAACTCCAAGAGCGGGATTTATCGAAGAAGTTGGCAGAAATTATTAGGATTGAAGAAGACATGTTAAGGCAAAAGAGTAGACAAAACTGGCTCACTCTTGGAAACAAAAACTCAAAATTTTTTTATACGGCAATGAAAGCAAGGCAAAGTCACAATAATTTGGGCCATCTTGTTGATGCGGACGGAAATCAGAACATGACCTACGAAGACATCAGAGGCACTGCTCCAAACTTCTACAAAGCTTTATATACCTAGACTACATACTGGAATGTTTTTCCTAAACTGGTGACAAAACGGATTCTTACTCCTGCTGCGTCAATTTGGCTTGAACGGACTATTTCTGATGAGGAGATCAAAGAAGCGGTATTCCAAATAGGGGTGGATAAATCCCCTGGCCCGGATGGTTACAACTCTTTCTTCTTCCAACATGGGTGGAGCACTGTGGGTAAAGATCTTTCTGATGCGGTTCATTCTTTTTTCCATTCAGTTAATATCATGCATCCGATTAATCACACCAATCTTACCCTGGTCCCTAAAAATGCTTCCGCCTCCTCCCTCGGGGATTACAGACCCATTGCTTATTGTAATGTTACATACAAGGTGATTATCAAAATAATCTGTAACAGACTACGGCTTTTTATTCATGAACTTATATCCCCTAATTAGTCGGCTTTTTTGAAAGGAAGATTACTATCGGATTGCGCTCTTCTAGCACATGAACAGATTCGAGATTTCAGCAACCAAATGGGGTCCAGAGCATGCCTGAAATTGGACTTAAGGAAAGCATTTGATAGTGTTAATCGGGAATTTGTCTATTATATCCTCCACAGAATGGGATTTGGCAGAAGATTTATTGGACGGATCAGGGAATGTATTAATTCACCAACCTTTTCTGTTATGGTCAATGGCTCCCCTGCAGGGTATTTCAAAGGAAATAGAGGGGTTAGACAGGGAGACCCCCTCTCCCCATACCTGTTTGTTCTAACAATGGAAGCTTTCTCTTTGCTAATGGAAAAGTCTATATCTGCGGATATCATTCAGCCTATGAGGAGGGCAGAATCTATTTCTCATCTCCTGTTTGCCGATGATTTATTACTATTTTGTCGCACAAATAAAAGATCATTCACAGGCCTTAAATTATTACTTAAGGATTTCACAAATTTTACTGGGTTGGAAATAAATTGGGATAAAAGTACCGCTATATTCAGTAAAGGAACTAAGTCTCCAAATGAATTAGCGCAACAGCTGGGTATAAAGATTGGCTCTTCCATTACTACATATCTTGGTTTGCCGCTATCTACAAAATATCCTAAACCTTTCATGTACAACAGACTTGTGGATAAATGTAAGAAGATATTATAGGGCTGGACCTCTTCTATGTTATCCATTTCAGGGCGTATAGAGCTTGTCAGAACGGTAATTTACGGCATGTTATTTTTTTGGATGCAAGTCTATCGCATTCCAAACTCTGTTCTACGCACAATCACTTCTGCTTGTAGGAATTTCATCTGGGGAAAGTCTCATATCTGGGCTTGGAAGGATATCTGTACGCCTAAAGATGAGGGTGGAGTGGGACTCCGTCTCCTCTCGGATATTAATATGGCCGCGGGAGTTAGATTAACATGGCGTTTGTTATCGGGAGAGGGGCTTTGGGCAACTCACATGAGGACTAAATATACTGATTTTTCACAGTTTTTTGCAGCAAAAAGAATGGCAACTCACTCGGGCTCTTGGAAGTTTGTTTTGGAATGTAGAAGATTTTCAAAATACTTGATCAAAAGGCAAGTTCGCGATGGCACTACTACACTATTTTGGCACGACAATTGGTTGCAAATTGGCCCCATCACTGACCTGTTTGAAGTTACTGAGGATGACAGCCACGAAACTGTTGCGGATTATTGGGGGGGGACGGTTGGGCAAGGGATCCTTCCATCAATTGCATTCGGCCCCTTCTACAGGACATAGCTCTAACGGCTGGGTGTGATTCATGGACTTGGGCGAGTAACAGCGGCGTTTTCACCTTTGCCAGCGCATGGGAAGGCTCACGGCTTAGAGGGCCCAAATTTCACTACACCCAGCTGGTTTGGTTCAAGAAACATGTTCCCAAGCTTGCATTGGCACTGCTTCGAGCTTTCCTGGGGAAACTCTTAACAAAGGACAAGTTGCAATGTTGGGGCGTACATACTGATAGCCATTGTGTCCTATGCAATGCCGGGTTGAATGAAACAATTGTCCATTTATACTTCGAATGTGAGTACATGAGTTATATTCTAAAGAGAAGCCTCTTGAAGTTGGGTGTTTCAGCTAGCATTGCTCCGCAGTTAGCTCAGGTGGGTGACTATTTCTTATTGCATTTCCTCAAGAAAGATGCAATAAGTACTCTGGCTAAGACGGTACTATCTGCTTCTGTCTGGCACATTTGGAGGGAGAGGAATAGAAGAATTTTTGAAAACTCAAGTAGACCGATGACTGTGCTTTTTGAAGATATAGCTGCTGACATCAGAATTATTCTTAGGGACTTTGAGCCGGTGTCTCTAGAGGATAAACAAGCTATGGATAGATGGGAACTCAGGGATACTGGGTAGTCTCTTTGTGTGGATGTATAGTTCTATTTGGTTGTTGAGATTGTAATTTTGAGTAAGGTTTGGGGTTGGCCAGTAGAGGGTGACGGCGCTTGTGCCCTATCCCCTCTCTGACTTAGCGCCAGCTTACTACCCTCTCTGTACATTTGTTATTTTAATATAGATCGCTACTAACTTTCCAATATATATATATATATATATATATATATATATATATATATATATATATATATATAGGTAAATCTTCATGTGAGAACATTTCGCACGGTGCGAAAATGTTTTTATCTTTTTTTTTGAAATTTTTTTTTCAAAAATTCTTTTTTCTACCCTCATTATATGTTATTATACCCCCCTCAAAAAATAATGGTTGATAAATAATGTCATTTGGCATTCGATCAAGGCATTTCATCAAATTCGCACGTTTTGAGACCGTTACATTTGTAATGGGTGGATGGGTGCTCTAATCCCCAACGGGTTCACCCATTATTTTCCCTGGGGTATATAATTGTATGGATTAAACATCAAAAAAAGAATTTTTGAAAAAAAAAATTTCAAAAAAATAAAAAAAATGTTTTCGCACCGGCTTTCGCACCATTTTTTCGCAATGGAAGATTGCCCATATATATATATATATATATATATATATATATATATATATATATATATATATATATATATATATATATATATAGAGGAGGGATC
Source organism: Scilla litardierei (assembly GCA_030789695.1). Classification (NCBI taxonomy): domain Eukaryota; kingdom Viridiplantae; phylum Streptophyta; class Magnoliopsida; order Asparagales; family Asparagaceae; genus Scilla; species Scilla litardierei. The sequence goes on from CM061138.1 coordinate 108,493,578, forward strand.
AAATGACCCCCAAAAATAACCCCCAAAAATGACCCCCTATCAAAAATCCTATGCCTCCCATTTTTTCGGAAGATCTGAACCGTTCATCTTGATCTCCACCCTCTAAATACCTAACCCACCAATTTTCAACCCGATCCCATGTGTTTTGCCTGTTCATCCATCCGACCCAAATTTAACAGTTTCGCATGAACAGAACTTTTGCGAATGGTTGATGAACAAGCAAAACACATGGGATCGGATTGAAAATTGGTGAGTCATGTATTTAGAGGGTGGAGATCAAGATGAATGGTTCGGATCTTCTGAAAAAATGGGGGACATAGGATTTTTGATAGGGGGTCATTTTTGGGGGTCATTTTTGGGGGTCATTTGATCCCTCCTCATATATATATATATATATATATATATATATATATATATATATATATATATATATATATATATATATATATATATATATATATATATATATATATATATATAAAACAGGGATGTTATCATGGGTTTTTGGATAAGAGAAATTGAATAAGAGATTTTGGTTATGTGTATTGTTGTATGTGGATATGTGTATTGTTGTATAAGAGATTTTGGATAAGAGATAATGGATAAGAGATATTGGATAAGAGAATTTGGTTTTGGTTATGTGTAATTGGGTGTGATGTTTATATAGGGTATGAGAAATAGATATAGGGTATGAGAAATTGAGGTATGAGATATTGGATATAAGAAATCACATCCTCTTTTGATCACATCAGAATTTTTAAATTTTGAACTTATTTTGATCATATCCTCTTTATTTTGATCACATCACAAACGGAGGGAAAAAATTTTGATCCCATCAGATCTCGCCATCACAAAAGGAGGGAAAACTTTGATCCCTTCCCGCTAAGCTCAAGCTCACGTTCCTCACAAAATCCTTGCTACCCTCAAGCTCACGTTCCTCACTTTTCACCATCACAAAATTCAAAGGGAGAGCACGAAGAGGCAGGGAGAGCGCACGTTCCTCCTCACCATCTTCTTCTACCTCCAGCTCAACGTTCCTCCTCGCCATCTTCTTCTACCTCCAGCTCAAGAAGAGCAAGGGAGAGCACGGAGATCAAGCTTGATGTCCTGAACCACGGTTAGCTCTTCCTCTTCTCCTCAATTTTTTTCCTTTTACTTTATTTCACCCTCATCAAGAAGAGCACCCCCATTGCAGTGCATTGAGCTTCATCACTTCCTCAGCAACTCAACCATTGGTTTGTGAGTTTGCTAGCTTCATCACGTCCTCTGCACCTCAACACTTGGTAAGCACCTCAACCCTTCATTCAAGTATCTCTTTTTAGTTAAGGCAGTTGCACATCAAAATAGTGATTGTCCTGTGTAAATTCAAATACCATGGACATTTTGGTTATTTTGAAAATTGTTAATACTGAATTTGTTAATTGTTAATACTGAATTGTTGGCATATTAGTCCTATGCTAATTGTTAATTGATTTATCTTAAAGTTTTAAAGTTGGCATTCAAAATGGATAGGCACATCAACTTTCCAATTTGCAGGACATTTTGCTATATCATCTTAAAGTTTTAAAGTTTTAAAATTTTTGACTTCAGTATTAACAAAATTTGAATTCAGTATTAACAAAATTTGAATTCAAAATGTCATTTTGCTATTGATACAAAATTTGAATTCAAAATAATACAAAATTTGAATTCAGTATTAACAAAATTTGAATTCAGTATTAGTCCTGTGAAGAGCATATGACTAATATAGCAAAATGTCCTGTAAAGAGCATATGACTATGACATCATCTTAAAGTTTTAAAGTTTTAAATTTTTTGACTGAATTCATGATGAATTCAAATTTTGACTGAATTTTGAATTTCCTGGATATTTGCAACTGGAAATTCAGGAAATATTGGCAGTATTTATTCCCATATCACTATTTTGAATATTGGATTTATGAATTTATTGACTCCTGCTGAATTTATTGTATATTGGCTTGCACTTTGGCATATATCTTCATAAATTTTTGCTGAATATTTGCTGAATAAATATTTGCCCAATATTCAAAATATTTTAGCTTGCACTTTAGCAAATACAATAAGAAAATTGAAGGAATTTGATATTCAAGATGATGTCAAGACACTTGGGCAATATTCCTGTAAAAATATTGAATGTCAAATACTTGGGTGAGGGTATTTTAGCTAAATATTTTATTCAAGACACTAATTGAATGTCAAATACTTGGCTAAAATATTTTATTCAAATACTTGGCTACTTGAATGTCAAATAGTTGGGCAATATTTAGCTAAATACATACTTGAATGTCAAATACTTGGGCAATATTCCTGTATTTTTATTGAATAAAGACACTTGAATAAAAACACTTTAGCTAAAGTATTTGATATACAATAAAAATATTTTAGCTTGCCCAATATTTTGCTGAGTATTTGAAAGTATAAATATTCAAAATTATAGCTTGCACTTTAGCTTCCAATATTTCTCACCCATATATCACTTGGGCAAATATCAGTAAATATTCAGCAAATATTTTTCACTTTGGCATATATCTTCATAAATACTTTAGCTTGTATTTATTCCCATATCACTTTAGCTTCCAATATTTTTTCTTTAGCTTGCAGTATTTAGCTTGCACTTTAGCTTGCACTTTAGTATTTAGCTTATCAAAATGAAGATATTTAGCTTGCACTTTAGCTTCCAATAGCGTTGGACTTCCAATATTGGCAGTATTTATTCCCATATCATCAAATTCCAAAGTGCAAGCTAAAGAAAAAACAGCTATTGGAACTGCAAGCTATTGGAAGTGCAAGCTATTGGAAGTCCAATAGCTTGCACTTTAAACATGACACTTTATCCAATTCTCTTCATTTTGATAAGCTCTTCACAGGACACTTGCAAGCTATTAGACATTTTGATAAGCTATTGCATGAAATTTTGATAAGCTATTCACATGACATTTTGCTATATCATCAAATTCCAATTTGCACTTCCAATAGCTATATGACATTTTGATAGCTTGCAGATAATGATATGGGGAAACTGATATGAAATTTTTTTTGATATGGGGAAACTGATATGAGGATTTTTTATATGAGGATTTTTGATAGCTTGTAGATAATCATATAAACATTTTTGATATGGGGAAACTGATATGAAAAAAATTTGATCAAATTTCCTGTTTGCTATTGGAAACATTTTTTTCATATCAAACATGTAAATTTCATAGCAAACATGTTTGCTGTCCTGTTTGATATGGGGAAACTAATATTTGCTCCATGCTAATAAATTGATCATATGAAATTGATTTATCTTAAAGTTTTAAACCCATCAAGCTATTTTGGTTTTTTTGGTCCTAAAGTTTGTTGGCATTCAAAATGGATATGCCCATCAACTTTCAATCAAATTCATTTTTATGGTGTTCTTCATTTTTATGTTTTGAATTCAACTTAATTCATGATGAATTCAAATTTTGACTGAATTTTGAATTTCCTGGATATTTGCAACTGGAAATTCAGCAAATATTGGCAGTATTTATTCCCATATCACTATTTTGAATATTGGATTTATGAATTTATTGACTCCTGCTGAATTTATTGTATATTGGCTTGCACTTTGGCATATATCTTCATAAATTTTTGTCGAATATTTGCTAAATAAATATTTGCCCAATATTCAAAATATTTTAGCTTGCACTTTAGCAAATACACTAAGAAAGTTGAAGGAATTTGATATTCAAGATGATGTCAAGACACTTGGGCAATATTCCTGTAAAAATATTGAATGTCAAATACTTGGGTGAGAGTATTTTAGCTAAATATTTTATTCAAGACACTAATTGAATGTCAAATACTTGGCTAAAATATTTTATTCAAATACTTGGCTACTTGAATGTCAAATACTTGGGCAATATTTAGCTAAATACATACTTGAATGTCAAATACTTGGGCAATATTCCTGTATTTTTATTGAATAAAGACACTAGAATGTCAAATTAACTTATGAAATATCCAATTTGTAGATATCCCAAACATGATTTTCAATTGCTCATGATTTTCAAACTAAACCAAAGACTCAAAGAACTAAAATACTAAATTCATTTACTTTATCATGAGCAATTGTTAATATAAACTGGTTTTCAATTGAGCTGGCAAATTGTTAATATAAACAGGTTTTTTTGCCACTCCCAATTTGGATATGGGATATCTACATTTGGATATGAATAGCAATTGGATAGCAATTTGGATTTGGGATATGGGATATCCCAAACCAAAGACCCAATTTGGATATGGGATATCCCAAACTGAATTCATATATACAAACAGGATATGGGATATCTACAAGTTTGGGATATCTTGTTTGGGATATGGGATAGCAATTGTTAATACAAATTAGATATCCAATTAATTTTGCAAGTTTGGGATAGCAACTGGTTTTTTTTCATTAGTTAAATGAGCTCAGTTTTGTCAATATATCAATTTGCACTCTCAAGCTCAGTTTTTTGCCTATTGGGTTTATCAATTACACACACATTTACTTCATATGCAATGTTTGCACTTGAAAGATATTTCACACATTTTGAATATGTTCACATAAGAAATATTATTTCTTCATTTCTGATGTTCTGTGAATAATGAATAACTCTGTTAAAGATATATTTGCATTTGGCATCAAATATTATTGCTAGACATTTAGCATTTTGAATATGTTCACATAAGAAATGGCTATCCATCAAACATTTGGCATCAAATATTATTGATTCATTTTTGAATCAATAATATCAATCAAATAACTCTGTGAATCAAATATCAAACATTTGGCATTCACAGAACTTCATTGTTCCATAATTTATATCTCATATATTTGGCTATCAATCAATCCAATATCAAGTTCCAATATCAAGTTCTGTGAATGCATTTTTGAATCAATTTTGAGTTGATATCCTGTGAATGAGTGAATGAGTGAATGATAACATTTGATATAACTCTATGAATGATTATCTTTGAATGAGTGAAAATTTTCCATATGTGTTAAATTATTCAATTCACATATATGATTCACATATCTGCATTCACAAATCTAATATTTGAGTACTCAATTCACATATTTGCATTTGATATTTGAGTGATATTTGAGTACTCATATATGTTAAATATTACATTTGATATATATTAAATATCCCAGATATATGTGCATTTGATGCCACATAATATTTGAATGTGCTATAACCCAAATATCAAATGCAATTATGTGGCATCAAATTCTGTGATATTTGGGTATCCTGGATATATGTGCTATAATGCAAATATTATATCTCATAATATTTGCTACAGAAGTTCTGTGATATATGTTAAATATCCCAGATCATTCACATATTTGCATATATTAGATTTGTGGATACCAATATTATGAGATATATATTTGATGCCATATATGTTAAATATGTGAATTGAGTGATATTTGAATTGATATATGTTAAATTTGAGTACTCAATTCACATTGACTTGCCATAATATTTGAGTGATATTTGAGTACTCAATTCACATATTTGCATTTGATATATGTTAAATATCCCAGATCATTCACATATCATTCACATATATGATATCCCAGATCATTCAAATATCCCAGATCATTCACAAATCTGTGAATATGTTAAATATGGGAATATTTAACATCAAATGTTATTCACATATCATTCAAATGCTTGATGTACTGAAATCCTATGTTATTCACATATATGATTTCAGTACATCAAGCTTCCTAACTGAGGTATCCTGATTGGGTATCAAATTTTTTGTTTGAAAGGTGATTGATATTTCAGGATCAAAAGGTGAATGATATTTGTAAATGAGTTCAAAGTGAATGAAGTGTCAAAAGTTTCAATTTCTGTAATGTGAATGAATATCAACTGAAAATGAATGAAGTATCAAATCAATCAAGTGAATGAAGTGAATGAAGTATCAACTCAATCAGGATATCTCAAACTGATAAATTTTTGATATATCATTCACCTTTTGAGATATCTCAGTTGATTCAGTGAATACTTCATTGTTGATACTTCATTGTTGATATCTCAGCAGGATCACAGTGAATGAAGAGAATGAAGTATCAACTCAAAAGTGTCAAATGAGTTCACATTGTTGAGATATCAACTGAAAATGTGAATGAATTGTAAATGAAGTTCACATTGTTGAATGAATTGGTTACTTGAGTGCATATCCTGTCACATTGAGTGCATTTACAAATTCATTTACAAGTTCAAAAATGAATATCCTGCAAGTTTGGGATAGCAACTGGTTTTTTTTCATAAGTTAAATGAGCTCAGTTTTGTCAATATATCAATTTGCACTCTCAAGCTCAGTTTTTTGCATGTTGGGTTTATCAATTACACACACATTTACTTCATATGCAATGTTTGCACTTGAAAGATATTCTTGCTATTCTTGATATTTCAGTCAATATTAATTACACACACATGTACTTCATATGCATTGTCCTGTTAGCTATTCTAAATGATATTCTTGATATTCTTGATGTCCTGTTAGCTTCATAATGCTAATCTTCATATGCATTGCTAATAACAGGACAATTGGTGAGCTCTTCATATGCAACTTGGTAGCTCTTCATATGCAAATTGGTGGCTACTCTTCATAATGCTACTCTTCACAGATAACTCACTTCACTGATAGCTCTTCATATGCAAATTGGTGAGCTTTTATTCCAAGCTTATACTGAATACATACTTTGAAGTATTCCAAGATAATAACACTTTAAAATTGATTGAGTGTTATGTGAATGAATTTTTGAATCATTTTTGAGTGTTATTACAACTTTGACAGGATATTGACAGCTTATTGAGTTATTAATTTTTTATTCTCTGGATATTGAAATAAATTTTTTATTAAATTTTGAGTGTTCAAATTTTTTGATTCTCAAGTTTTAGGATATCCTGATAATTTTGAATTCAAATTCATTCCATTAGATTCAGTTAAATGGCATATAATATGCATTGATAATTTTGAACTCAATCTGAATGCCATGACCTCAACAATGAATTCATATTCAGTTCATATCCCATTTTCAATTACACTCAATTTTAAGTTAAGTTAAATGAATGTTCCAATTTGATATTGAGTATTAATACTATGAAAAATCCCAAAAATGAGCCCATATTTATGCTAGAATTGATTTCCTATTTAACAGGACATTGATATGCAAGCAACACTGAAATTTGAGAATGAATTTTTGAGAATGAAATTCCTAGATTATAGAGCTTTTATTTCAAGATTCCAAGAATGCTGAAAAAATTGAGCTTGAGTTTGCAATTGAGTTTGAAATTGCTGAAAGAAGACTGAAAATATTTGCTACCAATATTAACAGGACAATGATATGCAAAAAAAAAACTGAAATTGCTGATGTTTGCTAATGTTGAATAGGAATTTTGAGAATGGATGAGCTTAACATGACATGAGCTTGCAATTGAGAGGAAGTGATGAAGCTCAATCATATTGGTTATTCAGTCTACTTTATCATTGTCCTGTTAAGAAGTGATGAAAGAGATGTGTGCAGTCATAGTAATAGTGTCCTGTTAAGCTATGACTCAGAGTTTGAGATATCAAATTGGGATGATATTCAAAAAATGTGTATTGTTGAAAGGGATGAGAGGAAGATTGCTGAAAAGTTGAGTACTTAAATTTTTTTGAATATCACAGTTTGAACATGATTTGGGATGATATTTATCAAGTTATGTTTGGAATTATTTTGGCTTATTATACAAAGATATTGGCTTCCAAAGATATTGAGTGATGTTTGAACAAGATGTTTGAACAAATTTATATAAACTCAAAAGTATATAGTTTGCATAGAGTGATGTTTGAGATAAAAGTAATATCAAATTATATCAAGAATTTCAAATTACATCAAGAATATCAAATTTCACCCTTGCGACAATGGCAACATAAAAGGAATCACAATGACACAATTTTTGAACAAGATGATGAACCATCAACCAGGTTATTATCCACTTGACTGTGCCAAACATCTAATATACGCTAATAATGTTTTTAATTGTACTTAGTTTGGGTTTAATTTAGATAGGGCTTCAGCTCAACACAGTAGGAGAGAACGAGAACAAGAACAACGAAACATATCTCACGCTCTGACTTTTGACGGTGTACTTGATATACCTCAAATAACACCAGCAGTGACAACTTCTTCAGTTGAACAAGAAGATTCTGTCTCAGCCTCGCGTAACGATATGATTTCCGGCCAAGATCCTGGACCATCTGTCAGGTCATTATCATCCCGCCTGTACATAAAATCTTTTCTCCTCCCATGTATTTTAGGTGTTTTTATTTTTGTGTTTAAATTTGGATAGGGCTTTATCCCAACGCAAAAGGAGAGAACGAGAACAAGAAAAACGTAACATATCTCACGCTCTGACTTCTGACGGTGTCCTTGATATACCTCAAATAACACCAGCCATGACAATTTCTCCGGTTGAACACGAAGATGCTGTCTCAGCCTCGCGTAACGATATGATTTCCGGACAAGTTCCTGGACCATCTGTCAGGTCATTATCAACCCGCCTGTACATAAAATCTTTTTCTCCTCCCATGTATTTTAGTTGTGTTTATTTTTGTGTTTAAATTTGGATAGGGCTTTAGCCCAACGCAAAAGGAGAGAACAAGAACAAGAACAACGAAACATATCTCACGCTCTGACTTCTGACGGTGTACTTGATATGCTTCAAATAACACCAGCCGTGACAACTTCTCCGGTTGAACACGAAGATGCTGTCTCAGCCTCGCGTAACGATATGATTTCCGGACAAGTTCCTGGACCATCTGTCAGGTCATTATCAACCCACCTGTACATAAAATCTTTTTCTCCTCCCATGTATTTTAGTTGTGTTTATTTTTGTGTTTAAATTTGGATATGGCTTTAGCCCAACGCAAAAGGAGAGAACGAGAACAAGAACAACGAAACATATCTCACGCTCTGACTTCTGACGGTGTACTTGATATACCTCAAATAACACCATCAGTGACAACTTCTCCGGTTGAACAAGAAGCTTCTGTCTCAGCCTCGCGTAACGATATGATTTCCAGACAAGTTCCTGGACCATCTGTCAGGTCATTATCAACCCGCCTGTACATAAAATATTTTCTCCTCCCATTTATTTTAGTTGTGTTTATTTTTGTGTTTAAATTTGGATAGGGCTTTAGCTCAACGTAAAAGACGAGAACGAGAACAAGAACAACGAAACATATCTCACGCTCTGACTTCTGACTTCTGACGGTGTATGATCGCTTCCGGGCGTACACCCAAAAGGGCGACCGTGTAGTTTTACCGCAAGCGCACGGCGTAGTGGCGAGCGGGTATCGAACACGAGGAGGTGGTGTTGGTTCCAATCTATCCTAGGTTGGCTCGACTACGAATGTTTTATTGGTGGAGATGGCTATGGTATGATGTAATGGCAATGGTGATGGATGTCAGTGTCGGAGATAGAGAAATCGGTCAAATGTCGTTTCAAATACAATATAATAAAAGTGTCTAGGGCTAGGGAATCCCCACTACAGACCATCATACATCATTGTAAATAGTGAATCTCAATATTACTAGACTTGCATTGAGGCGAACTAGTCGTAACTGAATATAGAACCAAGCTCACGCTCTCGCGCTATTGCCGGTCTATAGCAACCTAGATTAGAGCCCAATCTCTTGCAAACCCTAACCTAAGCCACTAGCATGAAGATCGACGTCATCGTTCAATCGCTCCTCGAGCCCACTCTCGTGCAAACTCGAGTTACGATCTAGGTTGTGATAGTTCGTATTCGTCCAATCTCTTGCAAACGAATATGAGTATAGATTTACAATTAAAAATCCTAGCTTTGGTCTAATCTCTTGCAAACCAAATCTAGAGAAACCCAATTGTAAACCTAAATCGAATATCTAGGCCTTCCCATCGATTAGAATCCAATCTCTTGCAAACCCCAATCGATGGAAGTCCCTAGCTATCCGTAATAAATCAATCACAACCTAACCTCCTAGCAATTCTAGCAATTGGGAAATTCATTCATCACAAGTCTGAAATTAGATCCATAGGGTTCATCCCCATGCCCTAGAACAACCAATCTACTCAAGCATAGCAATAAGGGTATAAGAATCAATAAAAATCATTGCTTGCAGACAAAAAGATAGAAAAACAAAGATTCAAACAATAAGAACAAAATACTTAGCTTGATGAAGATCTTCAATCCAAAATACAAGCTTTTAGATCCAAGAGGGGGCCTAGGGCATGGCCTAACCTCCAAAAGAATCCCTAAGAAAACATGTTGGGAACCTAAGAAAACATGGGGGATCCCCTCTAATGGTGGCTACAAAACCCTTATATATCCCCCCAAAACCCTAGCAAGAAAACCCTAGAAAACCCCTCAAATTCGTGCCCAAAAACAGCCCAAACCGCAACTTAAAATCTGGGTCCGCCGCCGACTCGGCCGAGTAGAAAATGTGACTCGGCCGAGTGGAAATTCCTGCACTGCAGCGTCAACTTGCAGAAATTCTTCAGATTTCATCCGACCTCCGATTGGCACGTTCTTGGCGGCGTTGGAACCGTCATGAAGTCTACTATCCATAAAAATATGAGAAAAGTACTTTGATTGCTAGAATGATAGCAGATTTCAAAAGAGTGGGAGGCTGCCTGAAAATCTGGGCGCTTCGTGTCCTCGGCATCACTCGGCCGAGTGGCAAATGTCACTCGGCCGAGGGGCTTTTGGAACTCGGCCGAGTCGGAGCTCGTAGTCAACTGACAGATTACAGAGAGTTGGACATTTTGGCTTGCCTTCGTCTGGGTGCCACTCGGGCGGACGGAGTCTCCGCACTCGGCCGAGTGGGCGTGCGATGCTCGGCCGAGTGCACGCTGATACATCTCTGTTGCGTGTCCGATCTAGCCGGCCGAGCGGGGTCTCAATGCTCGGCCGAGTGACTCCTTCACTCGGCCGAGTGGCATGCTGAAAATGCCCAATCTCCATCTTTTCGCTTCCTCGTCGCTCCTACGACGTTCTTTCTTCTTCCACTCGTCTTCCATTGCAGAATAACCCTCAAAAGGGCCATGGTTGACACTCCGGAGTGGGTGCAAATCCTTTAAGCTCATTTTTGCTCCCGATCGCTCCATATTTCCTGAAATCCGACAAAAACAAGAAATAGTGAAAAGCATCGCAATATTGTCGAATAATCTTGAAACCCGCGATATGAGCAATCGAAATGGCGTGAAAACATGCAGAAAAAAGGTGTAAAATATGGAGTGATCAAAATCCCCCAAGCTTGCCTCTTACTCGTCCTCGAGGAAGACAAGTAGAAGGCGAACCCGAAGGGTAAAAATAAGGAAAAAAATGAAAAAGAATACGAAGTGGAAGGGGTCGCTAGATTATTCTCTCAGATCTCAAGCCATAAGCTACACATCACGATAACTTGGGAAATACGAATCACATGCTATAAATATTTCATATCTTACTTAAACATGGCACTTGCAAGCTTTTCAGATCAACAAAAGGGATTCTCTAAATTCATACAATCAATTCATATCCACATCATGCATTTCATAGAATTTAATATACAATTGTTGGCGATGTACTTTTCAATCAAGAGTCATAACAGAAGCATATAAGAATCACACCAAACATGCAATGGAGAATAGAATAAATCATGGCATTCACATATTTATATCGATTCATAAGAAATCTCCATAACTAAGGTATTGTGCTAAGTTTCAGCATTATCAAACTTCCCCATTCGTGCACCTCTCCACTCTAATGTCGCACTCACTCATATGGTCAAATGAGTTCACCCCCCAAGCTTAGCTTGAGGCATTGCATCTAAAGGAATATGATAGTGAAAAAGGGATTTTTGCCTTGGTTTTCCCAAGTATTTTGTCGCTCCAATAATGAGATAGAGAAACATTTTTTTTCTTCTTTTTTTTTCTTTTTAAACTTTTTTGTTTCTCACTTTTCTTTTTGGATTTTTGTAGGAGCTATTTGATTTGTATTTTTGGTTTTTGGCTCCTTTTTGGCTTTTTGGACTTTTTGGAGCAACCTTTTCTTTTGTAGGGATTTTTGGGAAATAGATGCGATATAAGTAGCTTTAGGAGGTGAGCTCAAGTGACATGTAGAGAATAAAAAAGATATATGTGGAGAAAGAAATAATGTAACACTCGGTTCACTCTAAGATGTGCACGAACGGTTCGATAAAATAATACTTCAACTAAAACTCATATGTAAGCATGGATATTCTCAATCATCTCAATAAAAAGTGAAGTCAAGCAGTAAAGAGTACTTTCATATCAAGCATGCAACAGAAGGTGAATAAGATGATAAGGCAGATGCTCCAGTTATACAATTGATGCGTGAATCTTGGTGCACTTCCAACAAAAGCATACTAAACACTAATCCATCTATTCAGTTTCAACTAATATCATGCATTCATATAGAGAAATCATCAAAAGAATATATAAGCAAGCACATGGAAAGCATGATACTGAAATACTCTAAGTAGCATGACAAGGAATAATAAGCATCGTGATGGCTGCTAAAGCAATAAGAGATATCATCATAAGGAGCAAATCTAGCAAAAGGAGGAAAAGAAAATAAAGAAATAAAAATTAAAGAGAGGAAAGAAAAGAAAAACAAGTACACACTATGATGCATGAACACACATAAAAGGAAAATAAGATGGAAAAATCAGAAAGATGATGCAAAAATTTTGCAAAATTTAAAAAATCCTAAAATAAAGTAAAAATGCAACTAATGTATCTAAATGGCATGGAAATGCACTCTCCCAAGCTTAAACTTCGCATTGTCCTCAATGTGATCATAATGGAAGAATATGAGGAACGACGATAATAATAAGGGGGGTGAATGAAAAATGATGAAATGAATGACATGAAATCCTAATGCAACTACGTGCAAATACAATGATGAATGAGAGCGCCTTCCCCCAAGCTTATACCAAACAATCATATTCAAATGACTTGACCAAAAATGTCTTGGCTTTGCAAAGCGTGATCAAGTCAAACTAATAAGAAAGTAAGGTTTCACTTGAAAGAAATGCTCGAATGTGGTGAGCAAAAGGATGTGACACATCAAAATATGGAGAGGGAAATTAATATATATAATGGGTTCAGGGTGTAAAAAATTTTTGTTGCCGTCATATGAGGTGATATTTATTCAATCAAATCTATACGGTCCTCTCGCTGTCGAGAGAATTCGTGTTTATTCAAATCATAAAAATTTCTACACTACTGGATTGATATCACCTATAGCAAACGACGGATCCAGTATCTTTGCCGGTGCAGGCAACTGCTCCAACTGCTCCTTCCGTGGCTCCGCCAAACGCGTGTGTCCACGGACTCCAACAAACTCCAGCAATGCATCCTCCAGCATTCCCACAAGGACTTCACCTGTACCTTGCAGAGAATAGGATGCATCAGTTCGTCGCAAAAAATTCACACTCATAATAAAAGTATTCCAAAGAGGATCGTCTATAGAAATATATGAAATAAATAGTGGTGGACGATACTTCCCTAGAAATAATTCAATATCCTCTTGCGATGTGATAGCTATCTTCATGGTATCCTCTCTCAGTTGCTCAGGTAACTCTGCTCCCAAATCAATTGAACTACCGCTCTCCTCTCGTTCGCACCTGCCATCAAAGGATAAGTCGGTGTATAAACCGGTGTCACAAAAGGATTCATCAAGTATACTTCCCTGAATGTGGGTATCCCAAGGTAGCTCTTCTCGAGCGTTGCTCTCTTCGGTGCACGTTTCGATGACTTCATTCATTGGCGGCTGAAGGACTCCGTCAACTTCCAGATACAGCTTGTCATTTCTAATATCGACCCTAATGATGCCTTTGATTGTTCCTTCAGGGGAGAGTTGATCAATGATGTAGGTGGCGAATAGTTGTTCAAGGTGGTCCTCTATATTAATGGCAATAGGTCCCGTGGTCTGAACCTCATCCACGAGTTCCTCCAATAGGGATGCAAAAGTTTCATTGTGTTGCGGGTCAGAGTCTGTACTCATCATTGCGCTTTCCGGATAACCTGATCAACAAAGACAAATACCTGAAGAAAAATATCAGTGGCACAAGAGAATATAGAAATGATAATAATGGTGGTGAGGGTGAAAATTTCTTTTTTTTAATTTTTTTTTAAAATTCTTTTTTTTTTCGTCGTCTAATCAACCTAATTGTGACAATTTGGCACCCAACGAGAAACACCTCCCCGGCAACGGCGCCAAAAAATTGATCGCTTCCGGGCGTACACCCAAAAGGGCGACCGTGTAGTTTTACCGCAAGCGCACGGCGTAGTGGCGAGCGGGTATCGAACACGAGGAGGTGGTGTTGGTTCCAATCTATCCTAGGTTGGCTCGACTACGAATGTTTTATTGGTGGAGATGGCTATGGTATGATGTAGTGGCAATGGTGATGGATATCGGTGTCGGAGATAGAGAAATCGGTCAAATGTGGTTTCAAATCCAATATAATAAAAGTGTCTAGGGCTAGGGAATCCCCACTACGGACCATCATACATCATTGTAAATAGTGAATCTCAATATTACTAGACTTGCATTGAGGCGAACTAGTCGTAACTGAATATAGAACCAAGCTCACGCTCTCGCGCTATTGCCGGTCTATAGCAACCTAGATTAGAGCCCAATCTCTTGCAAACCCTAACCTAAACCACTAGCATGAAGATCGACGTCATCGTTCAATCGCTCCTCGAGCCCACTCTCGTGCAAACTCGAGTTACGATCTAGGTTGTGATAGTTCGTATTCGTCCAATCTCTTGCAAACGAATATGGGTATAGATTTACAATTAAAAATCCTAGCTTTGGTCCAATCTCTTGCAAACCAAATCTAGAGAAACCCAATTGTAAACCTAAATCGAATATCTAGGCCTTCCCATCGATTAGAATCCAATCTCTTGCGAACCCCAATCGATGGAAGTCCCTAGCTATCCGTAATAAATCAATCATAACCTAACCTCCTAGCAATTCTAGCAATTTGGAAATTCATTCATCACAAGTCTGAAATTAGATCTATAGGGTTCATCCCCATGCCCTAGAACAACCAATCTACTCAAGCATAGCAATAAGGGTATACGAATCAATAAAAATCATTGCTTGCATACAAAATGATAGAAAAACAAAGATTCAAACAATAAGAACAAAATACTTAGCTTGATGAAGATCTTCAATCCAAAATACAAGCTTTTAGATCCAAGAGGGGGCCTAGGGCATGGCCTAACCTCCAAAAGAATCCCTAAGAAAACATGTTGGGAACCTAAGAAAACATGGGGAATCCCCTCTAATGGTGGCTACAAAACCCTTATATATCCCCCCAAAACCCTAGCAAGAAAACCCTAGAAAACCCCTCAAATTCGTGCCCAAAACAGCCCAAACCGCAACTTAAAATCTGGGCCCGCCGCCGACTCGGCCGAGTAGAAAATGTGACTCGGCCGAGTGGAAATTCCTGCACTGCAGCGTCAACTTGCAGAAATTCTCCAGATTTCATCCGACCTCTGATTGGCGCATTCTTAGGGGCGTTGGAACCGTCATGAAGTCTACTATCCATAAAAAATATGAGAAAAATACTTTGATTGCTGGAATGATAGAAGATTTCAAAAGAGTGGGAGGCTGTCTGAAAATCTGTGCGCTTCGTGTCCTCGGCATCACTCGGCCGAGTGGCAAATGTCACTCGGCCGAGGGGCTTTTGGAACTCAGCTGAGTCGGAGCTCGTAGTCGACTGACAGATTACAGAGAGTTGGACATTTTGGCTTGCCTTCGTCTGGGTGCCACTCGGGCGGACGGAGTCTCCGCACTCGGCCGAGTGGGCGTGCGATGCTCGGCCGAGTGCACGCTGATACATCTCTGTTGCGTGTCCGATCTGGCCGGCCGAGCAGGGTCTCAATGCTCGGCCGAGTGACTCCTTCACTCGGCCGAGTGGCATGCTGAAAATGCCCAATCTCCATCTTTTCGCTTCCTCGTCACTCATACGACGTTCTTTCTTCTTCCACTCGTCTTCCATTGCAGAATAACCCTCAAAAGGGCCATGGTTGACACTCCGGAGTGGGTGCAAATCCTTTAAGCTCATTTTTTCTCCCGATCGCTCCATATTTCCTGAAATCCGATAAAAACAAGAAATAGTGAAAAGCATCGCAATATTGTCGAATAATCTTGAAAAACGCAATATGAGCAATCGAAATGGCGTGAAAACATGCGAAAAAAGGTGTAAAATATGGAGTGATCAGTGTACTTGATATATCTCAAATAACCACAGCTGTGACAACTTCTCCGGTTGAACAAGAAGATGTTGTCTCAGCCTTGCGTAACGATATGATTTCCGGACAAGTTTCTGGACCATCTGTCAGGTCATTATCAACCCGCCTGTACATAAAATATTTCCTCCTCCCATTTATTTTAGTTGTGTTTATTTTTGTGTTTAAATTTGGATAGGGCTTTAGCTCAACGTAAAAGGCGAGAACGAGAACAAATACAAGCAAATACATCTCGATATATGACTCCTACCAGTGTTCTCGATATGCCTCAAAGCACATATGCATACCAACTTCTCCCGTTGAACTTGAAGATGAGGTCTTAGCCTGGCACAACGAAACGATATGTGCTGAAGATGATGAACCATCTGTCAGGTTATTATTCATAAAAGCTACTCTGCTTTTAATGTAACTTAATTTTATTTAATTATTATTATGGTTTTATTTTGGCTAGGTGTTTAGCTCAATGTCAAAGGAGAGAACGAGAAAAAGCTCAACGAAACATATCTCGATATATAACTCCTATCTGTATACCTCCAATAACACCTGGATTAATAACTTCTCCAGTTGAACAAGAAGACGATGGCTCATCCTCGATCTTCCGATGTCGGTCAACTCAGCATGGCTCTGGTCCACCAACTCAGGTTGATTTTGGTCGGCACTATCTTTGATTAATGAACATTCCATGCCCTCATTGTTCAGCCTTACACTGGTTGGATGAACAGTTGTCGAAGTCAACTTTGAGAACACATCTTTTTGGAACATGTTGTTTGCAAGGAAAAGTAAAATTACCGAAACTTAATAAACCCCCTCCAGCACTTCGAGAATTATATGATGGTGACAGTGAGGCATCAAAATCATTTCGAATGTATACTCAGGAGTATAATGCAGCTAATGCATTTACCAGCCTTGGTGTGACAATGGATCAAAGATTGATTGCTGGCAAAGGCCCGAACATATTTACTATTCATGGAGAATTACGCCATCGAACAGGATCACTTCTGCCCCAACCGGATCAAACATCAAGTTATTGTCAACTTTACATATATGATCCGGATTCTGCTATGGAGTTCCGAAGTAATAGAAATCGACATTTGAGCAAGGCTGTCTTACAAATTATTCAAAATTGTTTATCGGGCATAAATCCATTCATCAAACTATATTGTTAGGCGTATTCTGTTTTATCTCAAGCAGATTCATGTGGTCATGATCTTCCTGTATATCTGCATTACAATTCAAACAAGGATCGTCGCCGTTATAACCTCCCAACCGTAGATGAGATTGCGGTTATTTTACCTGGCGATGGCTATCGACCTTCCGGGATGCGAGATATAGTTTTACATCTTCGAGGAAATCATCAATTAATGCAAATCAATGAGACTCATCCTGCATACTTACCATTACACTACGTCTTATTATTTCCTGATGGTCAGCTTGGATGGGAACCTGAGTTGAAGCAGTGGGATCCAGTTCAAAACATATCCTCAAGTAGACGCCTGACCATGTGTGAGTTTTATAGCTACCATCTGTTTGAAAGACAGAACGAGTATTCTTCAATTTTGAGAGCTGGAAAGTTATTCCAGGAGTTCATAGTTGATGCTTGGGCAGCAATTGAGCAACATCGTTTGACATTCATCAAACTTAATCAATGAAAACTCCGCTCAGAGCTCTATCAGGGTCTTGCAGATATCGATGCATATGCCAGATGCGACCAAATTGGACAGCGCATGATACTTCCTTCATCTTTCACTGGCAGTGCACGTCACATGTTTGAAATACTTCAAGACTCGATGGCTATCACACGTTATAACCAGCACCCGGATATTTTTCTTACCATGACCGCAAATCCAAAGTGGCCAGAAATTACTTCGGCTCTACTGCCCAATCAAAAGGCTACCGACCGTCCAGATTTAGTCGCACATGTATTTGAGTTAAAAAGAAAGGCTTTGATGAAGGAGATTGATGGCGATAATGTATTTGGAAAGAAAGTAGCACATGTATTTACAATTGAATTTTAGAAACAGGGTCTTCCACTTATGCATGCTCTTTTCTTTCTTCCTAGACCCGATAAGATTCATACATGTGATCAAGTGGATAGAATTGTATGTGCTGAATTTCATGATCCTGCTCAAGATCCTGCATTATTCGATACTGTGTCAAAATGTATGGTATATGGACCATGTGGTGCTCGGAATCCAAATGCTTCATGTATGGAAAATGGTAAGTGTACTAAGAAATACCCTCGAAATTATGCAGATGCAACAACCTTGGATCGTGATGGATATCCTATTTACCGTCGTCGTAGTAATGGGCATCTATATACTGTAAGGGGGCATCAGGTTGATAACCGAGATGTTGTGCTGCACAACAGGTATCTCTCAAGGCACTTTAACTGCCACATTAATGTCGAAGTTTGTGCTGGGGTAAGATGTATGAAGTACATTCATAAGTATATTTATAAAGGTCATGATCGGACCACAATGGTATTGGGCGCAGTAAATGAGATCCAACAATACCTTGATGCAAGATATATTGGACCACCTGAGGCTGCCTGGCGAATATTTGAGCATCCTTTGCATCAAGAGATTCCGTAAGTTCAAAGATTGATACTTCATTTACCAGGGCAACACTGTGTTATTTTTGATCCAGATGAAGATGTAGATGCAATAAGGTCTAGGGATGAAAATGATAAGACAACTTTGACTGAATTTTTTACATGTTGCGCTTTACATGAGTCTGCACATGATCTCACATATCAAGAATTTCCTCAAAAGTTTGTGTGGCATTCGTCAACAAAGGTCTGGACTCCAAGACAATCTGGATATGCAATTGGCAGAACGTATTTTGCCTCCCCTAATTCTGGTGAGAGATTTTATTTACGGTTGCTACTAACAGTTGTTAAAGGGCCAACATCGTGGGAAAATTTACGCACATTCAATTCTATCGAGTACCCTACATTCAAAGCAACATGTATTGCAAGAGGTCTTCTTGAAGATGATTCCGAGTGGAGACAATGTCTTTCCGAGGCTTCAATTATGAAAACAGGATATCAATTACGAAGACTGTTTTGTATTATTCTTATCGAATGTGTGCCGATCGACCCCCTTGCATTATGGAATGAATTTTCAATGCACATTTGCGATGATCTTCCACATAAATTACAAACTTTATTTGCAATTTCTACCCCAACTCAAGGCCAACTTGAAGATTATGGATTATTCATTATCAATAATTGCTTGAGGAGTACGGTAAGTGTCTATCCGACTTTCCACCAATGCCACTTCCTGTTGGAGATTAGAATGCAATTGTTGGCAATAGATTGTTGCATGAACATCAGGAACTTATAAATAAAGCGAAACAATTGGATGCATAAAAGGACATTGATTGCCTCAATGATGCACAACGCAATGCTTATTCAGCAATTACTTCATCAGTATTTGAAAATAAAGGTACTACATTCTTCTTGAGCGGCGGTGCTGGAACTGGAAAGAATTTTTTGTACAATGCAATAGCAAAAATGTTGCGTAGTCTTGGAAATATAGTTATCACCGTCGCGTCTTCCGGTATTGCATCATTGCTACTTAGCGGAGGTCGGACTGCACATTCCACATTTCGTATCCCGTTAGATGTGCATGATACTTCAATTTGTAATATTAGCAAGCAATCCATGCAAGCTCAATTATTCAGAAAAGCAAAACTTATAATATGGGATGAAGTACCTATGCAACATCGGCACTATGTTGAGGCAGTGAATCGATCGTTACAAGA